>BGNK01002800.1:68633-91217 GCA_003297005.1 Symbiodinium sp. clade A Y106
ACCCATGTAGACAGACAATACAACATAAGATCAAATATACCGTAATTTACAGTAGATTCGGCCTCAACAAGCATGCATGGAAGCCTCAAAGCACCAGGGTTTTTACCAACACGTGACCTACTTTTTGGATCCTCCCGGGGGTCTGGGAAACTCTAAACTCTTTACATAGCCTGAAACCTTAAATCGTCTCCGCAGGTGGAGCTCGTGAGGGCGATGCAGGCGGCTGTTGAGGACCGGCCACGTCGAAGGGATTGAGGGCTTAGGGTGTGTGGTTGACTAGTTGTTCTTCTTAGACGTTTTCTGGGAGTCAGCTACTTTGTCATAGTTGGGTAACATTTCACATTTTTATGGGGACTTAAACCCAATAAGGAATAGAAATGTACATTTTAAATCCTATCCCAACCATGAACTAGGTTGGAAACATGAATTCTGGGTCTGAGGGGCGTATGGCTTTCAGGCTTGCCGGGTTGTTAGTTAAGGGACCAGGGCTCGGAGGTGCGTTGCTTGTTATTTTGTCATGGTTATGTCAGACCGCACCTTGCATGACTAAATGAAGCCTTAGGGTAGGATACTATAGGGGCATAAATATTTACCAACACTATTGTTGGGGTTCCTTAATATGATTATAGTATACTATACCCCAAACCCTATTCTAACTATGAAGGCCCCTGTATTACCCTCGGTTCAGGAAGGTTAGTACCATTTATGCACCCAAGGTATCCATATTTTCCAGCTTGCCAGCCTACTTGAGTTTCGGCCCCAAAGCTGAGAAACCCTGAAGCCGCAACCCTGTAAACACCAAGCTCTGACACCTTTGGGTGATAATAAGATGGCGTCCCCGGGCATCATGCAGCCTCAGGATTACCACACTCCTGAACGAAAGCCCCCCGGGGCATCAAGCAGTCTGAGGATTGCCTCAATCCTGAGCAAAACCTATGCTTTTACTTGAAGGGGCAGGGGACTTAGTAAGTAGGATATGATATAAGTAGAGTTATAAGTGCCCTAAATGGAGTTACCCTAATGATGACCCTACTTATAACCAACTTACTAAGCCCCCTGCCCCTTCAAGTAGGGCTCCTTACTTTGACTCCCTTTGGGCGCACTTCCTCCAACGGTAGGCTTTGGGGTTTTTTAGGGTTCCACGCACGAGGAGGGGCGTCCGCTGGTGCACCAGATGCTGATGGGTGGCTCGGCCGGAGTATCTAAAAACCGTCCCTAAACCCTAAACCCTAAACCCCTAAACCCCTAAACCCCTAAACCCCTAAATCCTAAACCCCTAAACCCCTAAATCCTAAACCCCTAAATCCTAAACCCCTAAACCCTAAACCCCTAAACCCCTAAACCCTAAACATCCCAAACCCGAGAGCCCAAACTCCCGAGAATCCTGAGCCTAAGCTCCAACCTTTGAACCCTAAAGTGGGGACCAGGCCAGGGGAAGACAACCGTCGTAACGCCGCTGACCATCCTGGTTCATGGCACTTCGACAAGGACCTTGGGGAACTCATAGAGCTTCCAAAGTCAGTTGCTTGAGATCTCAGGGTCCTGGGGCAGGGCTTCTGAGTTTGGTTTCGAGTTTGGAGTGTACGGTTCTGTCGTTCGGTTGTAGTATCAGCAACAGGCCCAAAACAATCTTGAATCTCAATCAGACTGAGAATCGTTGCCACAATCTAACATTTCAAACCCCCAAGAGTCACCTCAACGTATTGTCAACCCATTCCCTGAACCCTAAACTCCCTAAACACCTTAATTAACCCGAAACTCCCTAAACCCTATAACCCCTCCTTGAAGGGGCAGGGGACTTAGCAAGTTGGTTATAAGTAGGGTTATAATTAGGGTAACTCCATTTAGGGCACTTATAACTCTACTTATAACCTACTTACTAAGCCCCCTGCCCGTTCAAGTAACCCCCCTAAACCCTGAAACCACGCAGGGCCTGTGTCGTTTGCTGCCCCTCAGCCCTCCTGGAGTTCACCTGCAAAGTGCTGCGGGCACCTTCGGCAGAGAAGTGTCTTGAAACCTGCGGGTTCCTTTTAGGGTTCCTTTTACAGGGGTCTATAAGGGTTACTATAAGGATTGATATCGGGGCCTAAATAATTATTATTATACAATTTTGGGAGGTTCCTTATTATCATTAGAGTATAATGGGTTCCTTTTACAGGGGTCTATAAGGGTTACTATAAGGATTGATATCGGGGCCTAAATAATTATTATTATACAATTTTGGGGGGTTCCTTATTATCATTAGAGTATAATGGGCCCCAAAGCCCTATTCTACTTATTGAGGCCCCGACAGAGGGCTGCCGCTTCAGAGATTATCGGCTTTAGGCTTCAAGGTTTGAGGACCTTAGGATTCAAACTCTAGGTTGCGGGAGCTTGGGACTTTGTATTTCCTAAGGGGTACCGTACCTTAAGTGGCAATGTAGCAGCGTCCTTTTCTCAGTTGCTGTGTGTCGGTCCAGGGCACGCACCATCCTCATCTAAGTCCCTATGTTACGCACAGCTATGTCTTGCCAGACATCGCAGCTCTATATGTACAAGATTTTAGAGATACCCGAAACCCAAACTATAAGCCCTAAACCGACCCCTGAAGATAACAGGCTATTGGATCCACCGTTGAAGTCTACCCGAACCCTCAAAATCCTCCCAGTCGTTAAGCCCATCCCTTGTAGTTGGGTAGGTGACTTCGTCTAGGATACCGGACAAGCCTAACCCGATAAGCGGAGCTTGGTTTAGGAGGTGCAGGAAGTTAATTTGCCATGTGCTGTCGAATGCCCTTAGATGCAAGGAGGTGGTTACAGCGCACCCCCTTAAGCAATATAGAAGCCGGAAGCATTCCCAGGGCTCCTCTGAAACTTGCAGTATAATATACCGCCCAGACGAATCCCACTAGTCTTATCTTGTACTACCGTTATATACCCCAAAATCGGAATCATCTTGCACTATAACCTACTCGAAAACGTTGTTGGACAAATCCAGGCCACTACGTTACTACTTTCCCCTCGTCCCTACGGCCCGAACTTCAGTTCCTTCACACCCGCAGTCGTAAATCAATCCTAAACTCTGCGGTTTAGGGCCTCAGGTTTTTGGCAGGGTTTACTTGAGTTCAGGGTTTAGGGGTCCTGAACCCGGAACCCGCGAGTGCGATCTAGGAGAGCTCAGGGTTCATTTTGGGGGTTTACGGGCACCGGACCCCTAAACCCTAAACCTCTAAACCCGGAACCCCTAAACCCTAAACCTCCAAACGCGAAGTCCCTACCCGGAACCCCTAAACCCTAAACCTCCAAACGCGAAGTCCCTAAACCCTATAAACCTTTAAACCGTTTAGGGACATAGAACCCTGAACCCACGGAGGAGCGCCTGTGTGGCGTGCTGTTTCGCCCTGTGGTGGAGTTCCACTTCACCCGCTCCACACCAGCGACCTGGCAGCAATATGTTTTAAGGCTAAGGGTTTAGAGGGTTTGAGGGATTAAAGGTTAAAGGTAATAGGGGTTTAAGAGTTTAAGGGCTTAAGGGTTTAGGGGCCGAGATCCGGACGTTACGTTGTTAGAGGCGAGGTGTTGCATTCAGAGTTTGCGGGGGGGGTTAGCGTTTGGGGTTTCTAACGGTTTAGGATTGTTTAGGGCTTAGCGCCTAAACTAAAGTTGCGGGAGGGTTTAGCGGTTTAGGATTTGGGGTTTTGGGGTTTAGCGGCAACAGGGCATAGATCTGCATGGCATTAGTTTCGTTTGACCTCACGGCCTCACTTGGGGTTTAGAGCGTAGGGTGTAGGGCAAAGCCCTAAACCCTAAGCCCTAAACCCTAAATTAAACCTATTACCAACTATAGGGCAAAGGGAGGCTCCTTCACCTTAACCCCAGCAATGCTTAGGCTTCGGTTCAGGGCTGAGTGTTTAGAGCTTTCCGTGGTAGGGTGTGGGGTTTCAGGCTTGGGGGTACCCGCATTGTAGTTGCTGTGTTTGGCTAGCCAGTGTGCCAAGGACGGAACCCTAAGCCCAAAATCCCCAAATAATAAGGGATCTATAAGGGATCTAGAATAAGGCTACTATAAGGGATCTATAATAAGGTTGCTATAAGGGATCCAAAGACGCGAAACTGCAGATCACCCAACCCTTGCGCCCCCAGAACCCTCCCTGGGAACCCATTACCTCTTCCTTGACGCTTGAGCGCGTGGGGGTTCAGGAGTTAGGATGTTCAGGGTTTAAGGTTGCTGTTCCCTACCCAAAGGCCCCAAAAGTAGTTCCTTTTTGGGATTACCTTATAGAATTCTAAATATGAACCCCCAAAAGGAACTACTTTGGGGCCTTTGGGTAAGCCCTACATACACCTTGTAGTGCCCATAGCCCAGTAACGTACCAGGTAGGTTACTGGGCTATAGAGGCCAAGTACAATCCGAAACGTAACCCCGAGGTTTCGGACGATCATGTCTTTAAGCTGCTGCACCTTGGCCGCAGATGAATTTTGATTTTGGATGTGAGGAGAACTTATGACCCTTAAACCTCAAACAAACCCTCGAGTGATAGGCAATGTCCTCAATGTAGAGCCCTGAAGAACTTGAACCAGGAAGTATTGGTAACAATTTGTCTTCGGGTTGCGCAACTATGTGTAGAGTATTACCCCGCCCCCCTCCAGGAAAGAAAAAGCCGAATAGTTTCAGGCCGCTTTATTACGGCGAGTTTAAGCACATACAGGCTGCAGGCTTTTAGGGTGTCAATGTGTTCCTGTCAAGTTTCGGGAGTCGGCTTCATGGATTTAGGGCCTCAGTGCAGGGGAGACTGACGTATGACGTCTGCGAGCTCAACCCCTACTGTGTCATGCCAGCCCAAGAGAGGTTTCCTTCTACTGGTTTTGAGGTGTCAGGGATACTCCTCGTATCCCATCCTCAACCTTATATCCCTGTAAACCCATAACGACGATTAAACCATCAGCCCGATCTCCTAAACAGTTCCTAACATTCCATGTGCCCATATAGTATATACTTTGGCCTTAAAGTAGTCCCTATATAGGTACTTTGGGGCCAAAGTATATACTAAAAAGGTACGTGGACCCTTTTAGGGACCGCAAAACCGCAAACTGCATCGTATTTCTGCCCCGGGCCGATCGCGTGCTTAAACCTGATAGAAACCTATATTTCCCCTTGAAGAAAACATATAGAACCCACGACTTTGCTATTCCGAACTCGCCAAATCCCATGGAGACCGACAGTCGAATTCAAGGTTTAGGGTTCAGGCTTGCTCCGAGATCTCAAAACCACAGGATTGTATATTTTCTCGATTTATAGTCGTTTCAGGGGTTTGGGGTCTATGCCTTGGTATTTCGTAGCAATCATCTGTTTGCCTCCCGACAGTGAATGCTTAATTATTTTGATGCATTTTTCGGGACCGAAGCGGCAATGTCGGCTTTGTTGTCTAGGGTTTACAGCAGGCACGAGTCAGACTGCTGCCCATTGGGGGCCAAATGGGAAAGCGACAACGGGGATGCTTCAAACGGCACAGGCATGCGCAGGCATCGCGTGCAGCTGCCCAGCTGCAAGACAGCCGGAAAACAGTAAACCCTGAACCCTTAACTCGAAGCCGGTACAATCCCTCGATAGATACTTGACCCTTATAGGCCCTAAACCCGAAGCCCCTGTCTCCGAACCGTAGAAGCCTCAAGCCCTACATTGCTTGTCAGCGATGCGTAGGCTGTGAGAGCCATTCCTTTTGATTGGGGCTTCCGGTTTTAAGCTGTAAGTTAGGAAGTTGTAGCATGTTTCGGGGCTTTGGATGTGGCTGTACCGTAGGTCTCCAAGGATGCAAACACTACCTTTGCTGGGCTGTTTGAGTCGTCAGGACAGGGCTTTGGCTCGAGATGGTTATTATAACGGGCGCTTAGACTTGGAATTTACTGAGGTACCAGAACAGACCCTCAAAGCCCTATTCAAATTGTATGTAAAGGCACGTACACTCGTATTTTCCTTTAGTCATGTTGAAGGCGCCAGCACCCTTTGTTTTTCAATACCCTGCGCTTCTCTGTTCCTGGTTGAACAGGGAAGCCCGAGACCGTGAATCCTTTCGGGTTTTGGGTTTCGTTTCCTCAAGGCTTCGTACATGTGCTACCGGTACGGAATTCGGCCGGAAGAGCATCCTTGATGTGGTTGTTGGGAACTAGTTCCATATATTGCCCACACTAAGACGGAAGCCGAAAACCTAGTTAAACCCCAAAGCCGCAAGGTCCTTTGTTCCGGACCAACGGCGCTCAAATCCCTGTTGCTTCGCTTCGTGCTCACACTGCACGCCATCGATGTTGCTCAAAGCAAGGACTGCAGAGGCTTCTGAGGGGAATCAGGTTATACTATGTACGTAGCCTCTCGGGCTTGGTGAGTGCGCTAAGCTGGGATGGGATGGACCTTTAGTTTTAAAGGCTATTGCCATCTCCCTTACAGTGAACCCCAGAAAGTTGGAACATGGGTTTAGGAGGATTCGTGCTAGGATCCCCTATACTCTACCTTAAGGGCACGAGGATATTGATGTTCCAACTTTCTGGCTTCTACTATAGAACTACCCAACAGCAGGCCTCGATAGCTGAATGTCCCTGGAAAGCGAGTGCTGTTGATAAGGAGAGCCAAGAGGCCTCGGGAACTACACCGGGGTGAAAGCCAGTACTGTAGGGGCCTTGGATTACCTATTTTGGGGGTTCCATATTATAAGTGTACTGGGCTCCAGAACCCTTTTCTAAGTATGAAGGCCCCCAGTCCCATTCGCCACCTGCAGGAAGTGGAGAGGACCGAGGTGAATCGCAGCAAGGTGCCTTCGCCGACTGCAGGGGCTTAAAGGTTTAGTGCTTAGAGTTTAGGGTTTAGGGGTTCAGGGCTTACTGTTTAGGGCTTAGGATTTATTAGGGGTTGGGTTCCAAATTCCTCAGCCAGAACCACGCGTTTGATTTGGGACCATACTTACGAGTGGGTATGTGAAGCTTCAGATGCTTGTGTTTATGCTACAGTCCTCAACAAGCCGATCTCGCGACACTTTTTAGGGCCGCTGCAGCTGCCAGCAAAAGCTCGGCTAAGGCTATGCCAATGCCAATGAACCCGGACAACTACATGTGGATCACGATCTGGTGGGACAGGCAGCTGCCGGCCGGTCAAGGCCTTGCTGGAAAAGCTGAAGCCAAGCGGGTCCAGCCTCACAACTGCAGGGTGGCTGGGATGACGGAGAAGCTCACCACTTGGTGCGTTGCCCTGTGTCACCTGCGTGTACGCTCAGTTGGTAAAGGGAGGGGGGTTAATTGATCAGGGGTCTGCAGTATCCTTCAATCCCAGACCTACCCCAAACCCTAAACCTTCAATACACCCTGCCTCACCGCTAAGCCCCACCCAAGAAAATACGTGAGCCTTAAACCCTTGAGCCCGTTCAGCCTAATTCAGTCGTTATATACATATATGCATGTATGTAACATATTTATATTTTTTGTATATACAGAGGTACCTAAACCTTCCACATGTACTACCGTTATGGAATCAGTTGCCAACAGACCATACACATAGTCTGAATTGCTGTAGTACACATGGACCCTCTCGGACACATGTCTTTTCGCTCAACCCCACCCCGAAAATCAATGGAACAGAACAACAACAGCGGAAGAACAACCTCATAGAACAAGCAGTACTGAGCGCTAATCCCTGAACCCTAAATTTTAAACCCTAAGAACCCAAACCAGAGAAGCTAAACCCTTAAACAAACCCCAAAACTCTAAACCCTAGACTCCTAGACCCAAAACCCTAAACCCTAGACCCTAGACCCTAAAAACCCTAAACCCTAGACCCTAAACCCTCCCTAGACACTACCTTAACCCTGAAGAACCTACCCTTTTAAGGACTTATATAAGGAAATCATAATAAGGAACCCTAAAAAGCTAGGTTCTTCAGGGTTAAGGTAAACCCTAAAAGCCCTAAACCTCAAAGAACTCAGCAGCTCAGGGCTTCCTCGGCTCTTCCATGAAGTCGCTCCTCTCCTGGCCAAGCTTCTCTGGAAGGTGGCGCCGGGCTGTACGGCTGATGGACAAAATCCTGCATGACCCTAAGGACCCTAAACTATGGGAAGTATGGTCTATTCCTTATTATGGGTCATGCAGGATTTTGTCCATCAACCGTAGTATAGGAACCTGATCCTTAAAGGGTTCCTTTTAAAGGGGTCTATAAGGGCTACTATAAGGGCTATAAGAAGGATGTTGTATGGGAGCCTAAATGACTACCAATATTATTATTCGCTATGGTTCTTTATAGTGATCTATAAAGGAGCCCAAAACCCTATTCTAACCCCTAAGGGTCCATGTATCCATATAGCATATACTTTGGGCCCAATGTACCTATATAGGGAGTACTTTAAGGCCAATGTATATACTATATGAGTACATGGACCCTTAGGGAACTATTCAGGCCCCTATATTAGGGTTGGAGGTTTAGGTCGGTTGCTTTAGGGATTAGGGTTCGGTTCTTGTTTGCGGGTTGGTTTTAGGTTTAGAGTTTAAGGTTTGGGGTGTAGGGTTTGGGTTTAGGGTTTAGGCTTATGGGTTCGGGTTCCGGGTGTAGTCGTTTCGGTTGTCGGGGCAACGGGGATTGTTCGGGCCTTTGGTGTTCCGCATTGCGGGGTTTCGAGTCTTAGATTTTAGTGTTTGAGGTTTCATGGGTTTACGTTTCTGGGGGCGGTCTCTGGGATTTGGGGATCTTGTTCTGTATAATGGGGTTGCATGGTAATTCGAAATTGCCCGGACATGAATCGGGCGCGTTCCTGCTGTGCCTACGGCTTCGGGTCCTGGGTCGCGGGTTGAACTGGGGAACAGTATGTCTTGAAGGGTTTAGGGTTTAGGGCTTGCAGAACCCCCTGACCCCCCAAACCCTAAACCCTAAACCCGGCAAGCCCCAAGCCTCAAGGAATGCTGCCGCGGAGCGACTTGAGGCCTTGCGATTCGAAGTTCGGGGGCCCAGATTCGGGGGTTTCAGATTCCGATTTCCGGTTGAGGAATATGGAGGGTTTTGTTTGTGGTGCAAGGTTTATGGACGCTTTGACAATTAGAGTAGAGTCTTGAGGCAAATTGGTGCGTGGCCATATTTTCAGTCGCGATGATATCACTAAATAGTCAGCTTGGACGGTGAGGGGGTCCGAGTTGCTCAGGTTCTTCAGCCTTACCCCATATGTTTCAGAGATGAAAACTACAGGTGAGTAGAGCGATCCCAGAGGCGTTCAGCAGTTTCTGGGGTGTTCGGGGGATGACGCCTCCGGGTTTGGGATGTTGGTGCTTTTGGGGTTTGGGAGCTTGGGGTTCAGGGTTTCGGGATTTTGGGGTATCTGGTTTAGGGTTTAGGGGTTTAGGGTCTATATGGTTTAGGGTTCTGAGCGAGGTCCATGGCTTTCAAAGGTTGGCACGACTATTTTGGCGATGACGAGATCCTCTCATCCAGGGGGTCTTCATCCTGAACCCTACGAAGCTTATGACCCAACGCATCTCCTTCTTGTTGGGTCAACCAGTGTTGTCGTTAGCGCCCGTCGAACCTAACCATGGATGACATGGACCTCAACAGGCAGCCCTAAACCTTAAACCCTAAACCTGAGCTCTGCAAGAGAGCCCTGAACTCTAAGCCCGAAGCCCTAGATCTTGGACCCCTGAACACTGGCTTAAACCCAAAGTGGAAGTTGAAAAACCTGCGAGGTGCAGGTCCCTTATCGTCCTGGGTTTTAACCCTAAACTCTGAAAGTTCCGGTTCCGCACCCTAAACCTTGAAAGATATGCCCTTTTCCCTTGACCTTAAAACCCTAAACCTTTTTGCCTAAACCCCAACACCTAAACACCCCGTCCTTACTGGAAGGCCTCAGCCTTGCGTTGGGCGCTGGGCGTGTTTCGAGGCCTTGAAAATGGAAGACGACCTCACTATGAGCACTATCACTACGGTTGATGGACAAAATCCTGCATGACCCTAAGGAGCCTAAACTATGGGAATTATGGTATATTCCTTATTATGGGTCATGCAGGATTTTGTCCATCAACCGTATTACCATTGTTATTGCTACTACTAGTATTAAGACTCTGACAGAAATCTAGGAGTTTCCGAAAATAGGGGACCCCCAATTATAGTACCTAAATAGTAGAATCCTTATTATAAGGACCCCCAAGTAAGGTACCACGAGAGTCAGTCGTAAGGTTGTCCACAGATTCGTCGTCCATTTTTGGCTCCAGCAATGAAGGTTAAAGGACTCATAATGTGCGAGGATGGTTCGACCCAAATACCTCCAGCAATGAGAACTTTGAGGGATCATCTATAGCTCTCGGGAACACATGCCTCTGACAGCGAAGCTGGTTGTAAGATTCGACGCTTACGCGTGGGGTTGAATTTCAAGAGTCGTGCGTTCTGGGGAGGCTGCACACCCAAGAGCCACAACCATTTGCGTGGAGTTTAGGGTTTAGTCTTATATCTAAAACTCGACTAACTAGTCAGACCCTCATCGACGATCCAAGGCCATGCACAAATGGGCTGAGGACGAGTTTGAGGTTTTCGGTGCCATATCTTTGTCCAGAGCTGTAAGCGCGCCTTTAGCATATAAATAGCATGCAAAAATTTTTGAACTCTACAGGGCCCCTACTGCAAGTGCATGACTTCCACAATATTTTGGCAGAGCTAGTACAAATTCTGGAAATCGCGTGGTTTTTGTAACACAGACATGGTACAGCTCCGGGCTGCGCGACAATGCCAGATGGCCTAAAGCCACAAAACCAACCTACACACCCGACTAGGCACTGTGAAAGAGTCGCACGGCAAGTATCTACGGTGAGTATCAGCTACCTTAACTTATCAAAACTTAAGTATTTGTCTGGTCCCTATAGGTTCCATATTAGGGTTGAGATAGTAAGAACCAACAAACATGTAAGGGTTGGTAGGTTAAGGTAGTTATAAGTCCAGGAGTTCAGGACGAAAGGCGTTAAACCAGACAGTTCCGTTTGAAGCAGGTTGGGCTTGAGGTTTACGAGCTGTCTTGGCCGCTGTGTCAGCTTCCCTCACCAAACCAAACGCAAGCCCTAAACCCTAAAACCCCAAACCCTAAGCCCTAAAAGCCTAAACCCTGGTGCAGGTGCCGTGCTTCTTTTGGATGACATCGACCTCCTGATGCATCCTTTGCGCAGCGTCTCCTGGCTCAAGGGTGTTTTAAGCTTTTTCCAGGTCTTTCATTTTGTTACTGAGGTTTGTTGGCTGTCCTTTAAGCCCATTTCTTGAACAATGTTGTCAGGCTTTCGGGCTTGCGGTTTGGTGTTCGAAGTCGAGGGTTGGGTTTCAGTTCGTGGAGATTCATAGAGCGCGCGTATGATTGGAGTGTCCCTTAAATCCCTTACGAAGATTTCGTAGGACGGAGGCAAAACTGGCTTATTTGGTGATGCCTCAGACTCAAGATGTGAGTTCAGATGTCCCAGTTGCTAGGACTTCATGTGCGGTACCTGTACAGCCCAAATAGATAATGTCAGAGTGCAGGCTTTTGTAACCCAAGGTTTCAAACCTTAGGTTCTTTACTTGGGTCTTCTCAAGGTACCCATAAGCCCCATAGTAGTTCCTTTTGGGGATTCCCTTATAGGATTCTAAATATGGGTGGTTGTCAAAATTATGTACCCTAAATAATAGGTGTCGTAGTATATTAAGGACCCAAACAGGGACCCTAATTTTGACAACCACCCATATGAACCCCCAAAAGGAACTACTTTGGGGCCTAGGGGTAAGCTACTGGAGCCTAAATCCTCAACCCTAAGCCCTGACCTCTTCTAACCTAAATTCTACGGAAGTCCGAACCCGATCACGGCGGGTTTAGGGTTTAGGGTTTAGGGGTTTGGGGTTTAGGGTTTAGGGTTTAGGTAAACATGCAAAGACGAATTTCAGGGAAGGGCCGGCCCGGCCCCTGAAACCCGAAGATGGCCCCAAGGACTAACGACTTCATACGAACTCCTGTGGACCCTAGCATAGCAACATCCTGAGGACAACTTCCCCGGAAGGAGGCACACGGATTCTTTTCTACCCTATTATACAGTGGCTTGGATGAGTAGTCATGGCTATGATTTGAGACCTCTGCAGCCACCGCGCTGTCTGCTCGCGCACGGGTTGGGTTGGAGTAGCACTTTTCTCTTGCCCCAAGGGTCCAAAGGACCCAATAATTAAGTACTCGGGTTTAGGATAGTAGTTATGTAGGTTAGGATTTTGGAGAGTATATGATTATGGGATACTTGGACCCATGGGGTTGGAGAGCTCTAGGAAGCTCCCTCGCCGCGTCAGATGGGGCTCGTCAGAGCCCGTCAGTGCTTGAACAGAGGTCTACGTCACGTTTGGTGGCGCGGTCGGTCGCTGCAGCAGGTGCTGCCGGACGGAGGGCCTGGCCCTCTCATCTAAGGATCGATGCATTTTTGTCGTGCTTCTAGCTGGCTGCTGGTGGTTGGCTGTTGGAGTCCGACTTCGGCAGCTGCTAAGACTCCGGCGCAGGCTGCTGCAGAACTTCACTACCTGCAGCCAAAACGACACTCAAAACATGAGCCTACTATAGGGGCCTAAATAAGTACCTATACTATTTTGGGGGTTCCTTATTATAAATATATTATAATGGGCCCCAAAACCCTATTCTAATTATTAAGGCCCCTATATTAGCAACTCAGGCCCGTAGATCGATCAAAGGAGCTATCAGTGGCCCCTCCGACCTAAACCCTAAGAGCCAGAAATCCTTAAACCCTTAATCTGTATAAATCTTGCGAGCACGGGAAAGTTCGAAGTAACTCTGCCACGAATGTTTAGACCGCCCTTCGCTTTATTGGCCATTCAAGGACCCAAAACGAAAATCCTAAAGCCGTACATTCCACCCCTTTCAAAAATGGGGCAGAACAACTAAAACCCTAAAGCCTTGCCTCACCAAAGGAACTCCACTGGCCTTTGGGGGACCAGCACAAGCTCGATTTCACCTCCACGGCCAGCGGGGTGCGCGAGCTGTCGGAGACCCCGGAGACATTGGAGACGACAAGTGCGGAGCTGGGGGCCCTGTGTTCGGGCTTTAGGGTTTCATATAGAAGTGTGAAAACTACCAACACAGTTCCTTAGCATTTCTGTTTTGTTCTGTCTAACATACCCCACAACGCTGTTAAAAGTGTTAAGGCCCGTATAGAAGGGTTGTGAAGGGTTTGTGGGAGTTTCCGAGGTTTCCTTTAAAATCAATAGCTTTTGAGGCTGCTTGAATGTTGTTGGGTTTCGGGGTTCTCTTAAGTTTAGATAGTTGGGTTTTCTGAATCTGGATGAGGATATTTTGAGTTCAGGATACAGGGTTCAGGGTTGTGTGGCTTCTGAATAATCCCTTCCCCACATATTAAGCTGGGAGGGCCCCCCCCTTTTAACAAACTCGGAGAGTGTTTGAGAGTGTTTGTACTATTGTCTGATATTAGGGTGTGGTTTTGATTTCTACTGTTGCTCTTGAAGGGTCAGGGTTTTCAGCAAAAGCGTGCTTGCTATTATTAGCGGGGTGTAGAACAAATTGGGGCAAAGACTGTGACCGAAGAGGACGACGTCTTAGTTACTTGGAACCTTGGGCTCTCTGGGTGGATATGGGAGCTTGAGCTATCCTAGTAGTAGGGCAGGTGCGCTTTAACCTTTTTGGCGTACTACAACCCTTATAATCCCGATATACTCCTAAACCCTAAACCCTAAACCCTATTCCCTAAGCCTATAGCCTTCAGTTGTTAAGGATACCGGACAAGTGGGCTTTTTCTTGGGAACATCCCAAACCCTAAACCCCCTCTGAACCAGAAAATCAGAGCTAGTGGAGCCGCCTCGGGGAAGCTTCTTAGAAGCAAGAAGCAAATCTGGGCACCGGTGAGTTGTAGTACATCCTCAGAAGAATCCAGTTTACGGATAGAGAGAGCCCGGAAGCCTACTTAGGGCAGCGGCAGCCTTGATCATATTTGTCTACCCCCTGAACACTCATTTCTGAGCTCTAAACCCTAAGCCTTAAACCTCTGAGCACTAATCCCTGAACACTTTCTGAACTCTAAACCCGAGCCCTAAGCCTCTGAGCACTTTTCCTGAGCTCTTATGCGTCTCTGGGCCTTAACCCTCTGAGGCCCGGCCAAGCGTCCGGCGTCTCTTTCGCTAGCAGTGGCGCAGCGCCTCGATGCCATCGATTTATTTCCCAGACCCCTCGGGAGGATCCAAAAAGTAGATCCCTTAAGGGGGGTTCCTATAAAGTACCCTTTTGTACCCAGAGGGTCCATATACACTACCTATGGAGTTAGGCACCAAAAAAACCATCCCTATTTTGGTTTTGGGGACCTAATTCCATAATGGTAGTGTATGTGGGACCCTTTGGGGTAGTATAGGGTCCCAAATTAGGGGATCTACTTTTTAGATCCTCCCGGGAGTTTGGGTTGAGGTTTCGGGTTACCCTGAAACTCCAAGTGCTTACCTTGTGGCCTGGCGTCTGAGAAGAGGACCAACTTTGTTCTGCTTGGACTCGAGGAATTAATGAGCTGCTGATGCCGCAACAACAAAGCTGCATGGGCACCCGCAGATACAAACGACAGCTCTCCTTCAACTCAGTTTTGGGTCCCAACGGTCAGAAACTTCATTAATCACCAGCCCTCGAGACCCCCTAAAGGTCTACAGCTATGAGCTTGAAGGGAGCTGCTTGCCGCCCACTGTTCTTTACCAAACTTCCAGGTTAATTACGTAAGTTTTGAGTTTAGACCGAAGTCTTTTGGTTTTACGACCGTGGTATACATCATTCGTTTGTTTGCTGCTGTTCAGGAAGAAGGGGGTCGAATTAGTCTTGTGAGTCTCGTATGAGGTTTGTTGGGCTCATGGTGTTGATCGTCGCTTGGCAGTGGAACTCCAACTGCCCGCGTCGATCCCGGATCCGTTTCACGATGATTCGTTGCGGATCAACTCCAAAATCGAAACTTGTAAGCGACAGGTTTTAGTTACTCAAGAAGAAACGAAAAAACAACTATAGTTACAGTATAATGGGCCCCAAAACGTTATTCTAATTATGAAGGCCCCTATGTTAGCAACCTAAGAAACGAAAAAAAACAACAGATGTCGTTAGGTTGGTGCCCGGTGGCAGCTGGGGTTCCACCTCTTGGATGGCTTCTTCTCCTGCCAGCCCTTGGGATGCGATGGCAGGACTTCCACAATATTGGCCTACTTGTAGTGCTAACGGCTAATGCGAGTGATATACTTCTGGCACCCGAAAAATATAGGGGACTTAGTAAGTACCAATACTATGTTGGTGGCTCCTTCTTATCATTTTCGTATGATGGGCCCCAAAACCCTATTCATTCTAATTATTAAGGCCCCTATATTACTTGTAGTGCTAACGCGAGTGATGTACTTTTGGCGTCCGAATATGGATGTAAGTGCGAGCTTCCGGGATTTAGAGTCCAGAGTTTTCGGGGTGAGGTGTTTGACTCGATGTTTCGATTTGGAGATGGGGGTTCAAGGCTTGGGGTTTAAGTATATGACGTCGAAAATGAACAAGCTGCGCTGTGAATGGCCATCATACACTTAGGGATGAAGTTCATCACCATCATTACCAGCATCATCATCGTCATCTTCATCATGGTCATCCCCATGCAGTGATGCTAATTCCCTGCGACATGCCTCGTTTCATAGATCAATGCTTCTGAGACCTCTCAACCAGCTAGATAAGCGCTGACACTGTAAATCCGAAGCAAGCGCTGACCCCCTAAATCCGGAATTACAATGCCTCAAGTCTTGAACCTAAAGCCTACATCTTCAACCTCACGAGTTTATTGGTAAACCTAGGCCCTAAACTCTAAACATGGAGACGTTGTCTCCTTCTTTCAGTGTAAGCCTCGTCTGAGGTGGGCGCTTTTGGAGAAAGGGAGCCATTGCACTTTAAAAAAAAACTAAAGCCCCTCCCTAAACCCTAAACCCTAAGCCCCTAAAACTTAAACCCTATCGGCCCTAGCGAGTGGCCCCATCCGAGGGCGAAAGCTGGGCCGGCAGTTGCCAGCTTGCAAGGTCCAGGGCTCGATTTTGTGCTTTGTACAATTAGTATATTAAATAGTATATAACTGTTTTGCTGTGGCTATAGTAGGTTTTAGTTTTCTGTAGTACATCATAGTAGAGGTTTCCCGCTGGACTGTTCAGATTCGAGCGTTTGGCGTCGCGCGGACTTGCGTATTCAGAGTTTGTCATCTTGTGGACAGCAGATCTGGTGTTTTAGGCGCTTCTTCACAGTACTTGAATGCGCAGGGGACTTAGTAAGCTGGTTATAAGTAGGGTTATAATTAGGGTAACTCCTTTTAGGGCACTTATAACTCTACTTACTAAGTCCCCTGCCCCTTCGAGTAGAGACTAGAACTACAGCAAACGTTGTCTCGCACCGTCGACAGGTGTGACGTCGGCCCAAGCCGTGCTTGCGAGGCTGGGCCACGGCCGTCCAAACCAGGGTTTAATAGGGTTTAGGGTTTGGGTTTAGGATTTGGGGTTTCAGGGTTTTTTTGTAGGCCGAATGAAGGTTCTGGTAGGGTAAGTGCATTACGGTTTGTCTTTCGTGATTGCTATATGTCCTATACCTGTCAGACAGTAAAGTGAATCCAGGTGGAATCTAGGAGCGCCACCCCAGTTTCTATTAGGTGCTGTGCTCTGAGCCATCACAGTTTAAGGGCTTCATTGGGCTTCAAGAGCATAGTCTTCCTTCGGCTTCCTTAACATAGTAGTATAGTAAAGTTCACCGCAAAACCCCATGCTAACGCCCTACATACTCCCCGGGCTGCCATCCCGAGCCTGACGCTCTGGGTCTTGAACTGCGTGTCCAGGACATTTAGTCTTAATCTCTAAGCCTCCGCAACTCTCCACTACCTTTAAGCCTTATGAGCTCTAAACGTAGGATTCCTCAGGGTCTTCTGCTTTCCTTAACCCTGAAGAACCTACCTTTTTGGGGTTCCTTATTATGATTTCCTTATATAATTAAGTCCTTAAAACGGTAGGTTCTTCAGGGTTAAGGTATAGTCTATATCAGTAATCCAAGGTCCATCCTCAAGCCCCCTATATCGCACACCGTTTCTCCCTAAGCCCTACAACTTACCTAAACCCTAAGAGCCCTTAGCCCATTTCATATTATGGGAGCTTTAGGCCTTCAGGGTATGAGCCAGGATGCTTTGTTGAAGGATCAGGGGACGTTTTGGGCTAGTAGAGTATCATAATTTCAATATATCTGCACGTGTAACTACTTCTAAGCCTGTCTCAGGTGCTTAAGACTTATAGCCATACTTACTAAGTCCCCCGATCCTTTAAGCAGCAGTAGCCTTGGCCACGGAATTCAGCGTCGGACAGGTCTTGCTTTCGAAAATCTAAGATGCTCTAGACTGGAGACCCCAAAGAGTGAACAAGCACCCATTGCTACTCTTACGAGTGAGAGGAGTTACCATAAATAGGGATTTTTAGTAAGTTATGTGGTTTCCTTATTATGGAAACTTAATTTAAATGGCTAACCCAAGGTTCCTTGTCGATTTCTGACAGACTAGCCTGATGATCTCCAGCCGCTGCTAAGATGCATTCCAAGGCGGCAGGTCCTGATGACTGGCGGAAGCTGCCGCCCGCCAGCGGCCTGGCGAAGGTTGCTCGATGTTTCCTTCCTCATGAGGCTACCGACAGCTGGCCCAAGCCGTTGATCCATTGGCGGCTGACGCTTCTCCCGAAAGAGAAAGGAGACCGCAGTAACCGATGCCTTCAAAGTGATACCGGTAGCCATCGCCCTTTGTGGGCCTCGTGCCGCTTTCAGCAGCTAGGCAACCGTTTGAGGGCCGTGCTGCCTGCCCTGCAGGCAGGAGCTTTGCCGGGTGCGGACTGTGAACGTTTCGTCCTGTCCCTCCTGAGTGTCCGGAAGAGGAGTTCCAGACGGGGTTTTCTCTTGACTTCAGCAAGGTCTTTTGACTCCAAAGGGATAGGTACTTAAAGGGATCTATAAGGAATATACCTTAAATCATGTTAGGGATCCTATGTTAATTTAAAGTATATCTGTGATCGGGCCTGTGGAGTGATCCACTCAAGACGAAGATCCCTGCAAGATGCCAACTTCGTGGCTGCCCGCCCCCGGCCTCCAAAAAGCCGAAAGCCCTTTCCAGCCTTGAGCCTGCTATCTAAATTGAATCTAAATATAGTACAATAAACCTCAAAGCCTCCTTTGCACATTGACACCCCAATCTTCTTGAATCTCAGAAACCCCGAAGAAGACTAAACACTATGCTGTCCTAGGTCCTAGAAACCCTGAACCCTAACCATCCCCAACCTAAACCCGCCCAGAAACCCTGAAGATGGGAAAGGCTGAAGGCGGCGGTGGAGCGCGGCCTCAGGAGGAAGGTGCGCAGAACTGCGAGCTGGGTTTATGTTTGAAGTCTGTGGGTTTGGCTTCATGTTTCGGTATCTTTTTTTTGCTGAACGGTTTAATTAGGTATCGGACTTACATCAGAATGGTTCTGGTTATGATTCAATCCGGTTGAATAAAGGTTCTTTAGATTTTAAGGTTGTAGGTTTGGGTTTCGAACCCAGAGACTCCAATATCCCTTACTTAAAGAATATACCTTAAATCATATTAGGGATCCTACTATAATTTAAGGTATATTCCTTAATTAAGGGATATGGGAGTTTCCGAAAATAGGGGACCCTAATCTAGTACCCTAAATATTAGGATCCTTATTATAAGGACCCCAAATAAGGTACCCCTAATTTTCGGAAACTCTCATATTGGAGTCTCTGGGAACTTCTCATTACCGTTTCGGGCTGAGCTTGCTGCGCGACCCCATCTTCACGAACGGCACCGGGTCACAGCAAATCCGGTTTCGGCGAGACCACTTCCAGGAGATGGGCAGAGGACTCTGAGCCTACCGCCAAGAAGAGTACAGAACCAAACCCAGAAAGCGCATTTTGCTTTAGCACTAAACCCTAAACCTGCAACCCTAAACCCTATGCTAGTGCAAACACTAAACCCTCGACCCGGAATTTAGCACTGAACCCTGAAGCTCGAAGTCTCTCGACCTTGAACCGTAATCCCTGTCCTAAGCTCTAGACTCTAAATCCTAAGCCTTACCCGACCCTAAACCCTACCCTAAAGCCTGTAAACCCTGTCCTAAGCTCTAGACTCTGAACACGAAGCCTTACCCGACCCTAAACCGTACCCTAAAGCCTTTAAACCCTAGCAGAACACTCACTGGCCCCACTTCCCAGGCGCTTCAGCGGGCGCCGCACCTGGCGCCCAAGCGGCAGCAAGCGAGCAAAGGGCTTTGCCCGGAACCCTAAACCCTAAACCGGCCCTAAGAACTCCTCCTTTTTAGGGTTTCCTAACTTACCATGATTTCCTTATTCATATAAGTCCGGTAGGTTCTTTGGGGTTTAAAAGGGCTGGTCCCGGAGTCCCTCTTGCACATGTGGGGTGTTCGAAGATTTGTTGGTACGTATATGGCTGTGTAGGGTAGTTTAGATTCCGAAAAGGTAGCCTGACGAAGTGTCGAGAGTGGCATGGTTCAAACTCGAAATAGATTCATGAAGGGATATGTTGGGTACTGCAGCTGTAGATTATAAGAGTCCTGAACTGCATGTTACGATTGCAGCGAGGTGCTGCTGTCACCCGACTTCTATCACAAGGCACGGCCGGGGCCTTTGTTCTGGGATTACGGTGATTACGGTTTCGGGTTGCAGGGTCTAGGCTCAAGCGAAGTCTTGCGGGTTGTCGTTTCGGCATATAATGCTATATCCGGTTATCAACTTTTAGGGTTTAGGGGTTTAGGGTTTATACGGTTTAACTCGAGATGCTCACCGGAGTAACAGACTGCTAGTTGCGGGCAGATCGAGGATGCCCTGGACGTCTGCTTGCTACTTGCTGTTTCCACTATGGGCTATGAGATCTTAAGGGTACCTTCATCTACCCTTAATAGGGTCATGATAGGGATCTTTAGAGTCTAATAGCCCATAGTGGTTTGAGTCGATGTACAATAGCACATCTCTGATGTCTTGAGATCACGGCGGACTCTTCACAAATTCGAGTCTTCAGAGCCATAGGTCCCTGCGAGAGTCCGAGTATATCCCGTGCTGCGCCGAGCTACAGGCTCGGAGTACTACACCCAAACCCCTCCAACCTCATTACCCTAAGGCTCCAAAGTGGTTCCTTTTTGGGGTTCATATTTAGAATCCTATAAGGGAATCCCCAAAAGGAACTACTATGGAGCCCCTGGGTATAGCACTCTGAACGAACCGCTATAGAAGCCCTACAAGACTCGTGTAGACCCCTGTCCAGACCCTCTATTCAATCCTTCAACGAGTCTTTGAGGAACCACTACTTGAAGGGGCTTTAGGGGACTTAGTAAGTTGGTTATAAGTAGGGTTATAATTAGGGTAACTCCATTTAGGGCACTTATAACTCTACTTATAACCTACTTACTAAGTCCCCTAAAGCCCCTTCAAGTAAGAATGCCCTGTAAGCTTTCCTGGGTGGAGGAACTTCGGCCCATCCTCGCCGAGTGGGCATTGATTTGGATTCGCCGCAGGTCTGCGCTGTCCAATCCTCAGGACAAACAAACACACCTTAAATCCACAATTCATAGTTCAAGGGGGTGAGTCGGTTTTACGCCGAAGGGGCGTGCAGTGTCTTGGAAGGCTTTTGTAAGGGTCCCTTTAGGAATTCAGAGTCGACCCTGCTCTCTTTCTCTCTCTTTTTGTAGGTTGCCTTCTTTGCTGTTGAAACTTAGTAGCTGATTGGATACACTTTACACTTTTGGGATAATATTACCCAAAATAAAACAAAAAGTGTACACTTTTGGGGGCTTATGAACTCAGCATCTAAAACCCTAAACCCTAAACCCCTAAACCCTAAACCCTAAACCAGGAAAGGATCCGGGCCAATAGACCCGTTTAGGCAAAACAGGAGTTTCTTTGGGCTCCGGATGTCCGGGCCCAAGCGTGACACAAAAAAACCCATACCGGGGGTTTAGGGTTTACCTTAACCCTGAAGAACCTACCTTTTTAGGGTTCATACCCTGAAGGCCTAAAGCTCCCATAGTATGAATGGGCTTAGGGCTCTTAGGGTTTAGGTAGGTAAACGGTGTGCGATATAGGGGGCTTGAGGATGGACCTTGGATTTTGATATAGACTATACCTTAACCCTGAAGAACCTACCTTTTTAAGGACTGATATAAGGAAATCTGAATAAGGAGCCCGAAAAAGGTAGGTTCTTCAGGGTTAAGGTAGGGTTTAGGGCCATACGGTTGATGGACAAAATCCTGCATGACCCTAAGGACCCTAAACTATGGGAATTATGGTATATTCCTTATAATGGGTAATGCAGGATTTTGTCCATCAGCAGGTTGATGGACAAAATCCTGCAGTACCCATTATAAGGAATATACCATAATTCCCATAGTTTAGGGTCCTTAGGGTCATGATTTTGTCCATCAACCGTAGGAGGCCCCGGACCCCGAGCCTGCCCTGCGATCAGCTTCTCATGACTGTGGCGGTTCAGGGCTTTAGGGGTTTAGAGGTTAGGGGTTTAGAGCTTTAGGGGTTTAGAGGTTTAGGGGTTTAGAGCTTTAGGGGTTTAGAGGTTTAGGGGTTTAGAGCTTTAGGGGTTTAGAGGTTTTGGGGGTTTAGAGGTTTAGGGGTTTAAAGGTTTAGGGGTTTAGAGGTTTAGGGGTTTAGAGGTTTAGGGGTTTAGAGGTTTAGGGGTTTAGAGCTTTAGGGGTTTAGAGGTTTGGGGGTTTAGAGGTTTAGGGGTTTAGAGGTTTAGGGGTTTAGAGGTTTAGGGGTTTAGAGCTTTAGGGGTTTAGAGGTTTAGGGGTTTAGAGCTTTAGGGGTTTAGAGGTTTGGGGGTTTAGAGTTTTAGGGGTTTAGAGGTTTAGGGGTTTAGAGGTTTAGGGGTTTAGAGGTTTAGGGGTTTAGAGGTTTAGGGGTTTAGAGGTTTAGGGGTTTAGAGGTTTAGGGGTTTAGAGGTTTAGGGGTTTAGAGGTTTAGGGGTTTAGAGGTTTAGAGGTTTAGGGGTTTAGAGGTTTAGAGGTTTAGGGGTTTAGAGGTTTAGGGGTTTAGAGGTCTAGGGGTTTAGAGGTTTAGGGGTTTAGAGGTTTAGGGGTTTAGGGGTTTAGGGGATTAGAGGTTTAGGGGTTTAGTGGTTTAGGGGTTTAGAGGTTTAGAGGTTTAGGGGTTTAGAGGTTTAGGGGTTTAGAGGTTTAGGGGTTTAGGGGTTTAGGGGTTTAGAGGTTAGGAGGTTTAGGGGTTTAGAGGTTTAGGGGTTTAGAGGTTTAGGGGTTTAGAGGTTCAGAGGTTTAGGGGTTTAGAGGTTTGGGGGTTTAGAGGTTTAGGGGTTTAGAGGTTTAGGGGTTTAGAGGTTTGGGGGTTTAGAGGTTTAGGGGTTTAGAGGTCTAGGGGTTTAGAGGTTTAGGGGTTTAGAGGTTTAGGGGTTTAGAGGTCTAGGGGCTTAGAGGTTTAGGGGTTTAGAGGTTTAGGGGTTTAGGGGTTTAGAGGTTTAGGGGTTTAGAGGTTTAGGGGTTTAGAGGTTTAGGGGTTTAGAGGTTTAGGGGTTTAGAGGTTTAGGGG
>BGNK01002801.1:0-91209 GCA_003297005.1 Symbiodinium sp. clade A Y106
TATCAGAGATGGCCAGAACGACAATCCTGCTCAAGAGACCTAACCTTTTTCTTCGAACAAAAAACAGCCTCGTAAGGAGCAAGTGTACTTCTGTACTCGGAGACAGCACATCACACGCATTTAGGGCTTAGTCTTGTAGAGTCGAGACACCTACCCTAAGCAGAAACTGAAAAAAATACAACCCAGGAAGACCATCTCGACCTGCCGCTCCAGATGTCGGAACGACGCCGCGTGTGCTGCCACCAGGTTGCAACTTGGGACAGTTTTGTTACTTGCCCATGTAGAGGTGCGGTAGGAGTCCGAAGAATTGATAATAATGTGCGCTTATAGCCCCCATTTGTTAAGGCTCCTACATTTAGTGGCCATAAACCATGTCGTCCTTCAGTTACTACCCAGGCCATTGGTCTGGATGAGCAGGGGAACTGCCACAAGGTTGTCTATGCAAGTGAGATCCAGTCCGGGAAGAATTTTTCCTGGGTCCACCAGAAAGTCACGGATTGCGACCCTCTGAACCAATGCTTGCCACGCGGTTGCTGTTCAACATCATAGTTTGGCTTTCTGCCATGTGAGTGGTTGTCCCTTTTTGGGTCCTTGTTATAATACGGCACCTAATATTTTGGGGTACCCAAAAAGGGACCATAATTTTTGACAACCACCTCTGTGTTCAGACGGGGTTTTAGTTGCTGGATCTCCAGAGAGATCAACCCCCAGTGCATGCCGCAAAACAAAGCCCCAAACCCTACGCCCCGAAGCCTAAGCCCTGAACCCCAAAACCCTCCGCAACCACTGAAGGCTTCAATGCAAGCTCCCAAACCTAAACCCTAAACTGCCCTAAACCCTAAACCCTAAACCTAAACCCAAAACCCTAAACCCAAAACCCTAAACCCAAAACCCAAAACCCAAAACCCTAAACCCTAAACCTAAAACCCTAAACCCTAAACCGTGAGTTCTGCCCAGGCTTGTGCAGGTGCCTGGGGAGGCCTTCATGTCGGGGCAGTACTGCCCCGTCGCATCGCAGGACCCCAGGCGGCTAGAAGCCCACCGAGTTGAAGTGGGTAGTTCTCTAGATTAGGGTCCCCTTAAACGGATCTATGAGGGTTTCTATAGTACTTATAGGGTTTCTACAAGGGTACTATAGGGGTTCCATGTGGGTAGTTCTCTAAATTAGGGTCCCTGTTAGGGTCCTTCTTCTAAGGGTGTACCACTATTTTGGGGACCGAAAAGGGGATCCTGATTTAGAGGACTACCCAAGTGTTGCAATCGCTGTTATGGATAATTACTCATGGTATCTTCTTTGGGACCTGTCAGAATCATGGTACAAGATATGCCAAAAAAAGTTTTCTAATGTTTAAGGCTGCTGTATTGCAGGGTTCCAGGGTTCAGAGTGGAAGCCCGAACTGTTGCACATACTTTCTTGCGCCGCTTCTCAGGCATGAACCCTAAACTCCAAACCTTATATGAAACCTAAAGATCTTCTGGAAGCAGTCTTGGATTTTTTTGCCACCGCAGGCCCGTCTACAGCATGAAGGGCTTTGACAGCTCTTCCACCCTCTACTTGCATCTCGCACGCTTTACGGCTTTATTGGCAGTTGCGATCTACGCAGGATGCATTACTATTGTTCTTCTTGTGATTGCTGTTGCCATGATGATGATCGTTCTGAGTGTCCTTCCTTATTCATTCGTACAACTAAGCAAAGAATTTACGTCTTTAGTAGTATTAGCCATTAGTCATTACCCTTAACCTTAAGCCCTAAACCCTAGAACATTTCCCTTTTGTCACTTGGAGCCGCAACGACGCCAAGCTACGGACGCCGAGGCACTGGTCTGAAGAGAACGTCGAGGTGGCAGCCGGATGTGGCAAAGGCGATCGGCTCCTCGTCCCTGCTGCTTTAGAGCGGCGGGAGGGGCGGAGGCGGAGGGCGGTTCAGGTGTGAGGTTTTCGTTGGCTGTTGTAGGGTTCGACGGATTTGAGAGGTAGAGTTTTCAGGAGTTTATGATGCTTTGGGGTTTCGGGGTTGTGGGGTTTTGGGATGCTTCGGTTATGTATAGAGGGTTTTGAGCTTTAGGGAGTGAGCATGTGTGTGTGTGTCTTTGTTTTCGGTTTCTGGCGTGTGGGAGATTCGGGGTTTTCAAGGTTTTCGGGCTTGGAGCTTTGGGCGAGACGTCGCCTGTCGTGTAATATAGGGTCTGGCTGATTGCATAGGGACCCCAAAGTAAGGTACCTCTAGTTTTTGGAAAAACCGCAGTGTCGCAGCCTAAAGAGCTGACACCTGCCAAGCCCCACGAGAGACCGTGCGCCTCGCAACCCTAAGCCCTGAACGAAGCCTAAAGTCCCTAAAGCTTAAATGCCGAGCCCTAAACCTGAAACCTCAAACCCTAAGCCCTAAGGTAGGAACCTGATTAAGAAACCTTGGGCCTTTATTCGGGTTCCTTATATGAATCCTGCTATGTTGGGGGTTATAGGACCCGGGATTCTTAATCAGGTTCCTACATAAATCCTTAAACCGTAGCCGTAGACCTGAGAGCCTCACGTCTGAGCATTCAGCTCGTCAGTCCCCAACACCAGCAGCTCCCACGCGCTAGCAGCCCTGGAGCTTAAGCTCTGCACTCTCATGACCTAAAGTGTAAAGGCTTCAACCAAACCATAAGCCCTCAACCCTACACTCTCATGTCTAGGCCAAAAAACCTTGAGCGCTTAACTCCGAAGCCAAAACTCCTAAACCCATAGCTGCATCCTAAACCCTAAACCCTAAACCCATAACTGCATCCTAAGCCGCACAGAGAGTGCAGCCAAGGTTCGTAATCCGCCGGGCGTCCGACGATGACTACCTTGGCCAAGACCTGGAAGGAAGGCCCTGCCCTAAAAGTCGGGTCACCTTCGGGTTCCTTTAAAGGGCTACTACAAGGGTACTATAAGGGTTCCTTCACAGGGCTCTATAAGGGTTGGTGGATTCAAACAGTGGGGCTATAAATCTCCTAATGTGGGTTATAACTATAGTTACCCTACTTATGACCCCACTTATAATTACCCATGAACCTCCAAGCAAACAGTGGGGGTTGTCGGGTTTAAGTGCGTAGTTGTTTTTCTTGTGTTTTTGGTGGGTAGGGGTGTTTAGGGGTTTAGGGTTCAGGGTTTACGGGTTTAGGCTTTTTGGGTTTGGGTGTGCTTGTGGGTTTAGGGTGCAGGGTTTAGTACTGGTTTAGGGCTTCAGTTTTTTTTTGGTATTTGCAGGGTTGACTAAGGCCGAAACGTAACCCCCGAGGCTAGTAAGCAAAGCACGCCCTGTCCCTTCACGGTCTTTGGGGTTTGTAGGGTTTCTTTAGGATTACGGACCTTAGGGGCTCCTTTAAAGGGGAAAAAATAGGGGGGTTTAGGGCTCAACAGGAAACCTAGAAGGGTTTAGCGTGTTTCGGATTGCTTAGGGCTTTTTTCCGTTTTTTCTTTGGAGGTTGTAATTCGGGGTTTCAGGGCTCCTTTTGGGGTTTTACTCAACTCTACATCCTGAACCCTAGACGGTAAGCCATTGATTCTGTGCACCAAGGCCTAGCGTGGAGCTGCGCGGCGAGAAGCTCTGGTGCTTCTCGGGGGACGTGCTCTTTGAGGCCGACTGTAGGACTACCATACTATAAGGTTACAATACGGACTACTCTAGGGCTTCCACAAGATTTCCTACATTGCTATAGTGTAGTATGCGTACTGTGGTAGTGCACCACCAAACTCTATTCTGACAGTGAAGGCCCCTGCATTATCTGATGGGCCTCGTGCTTCACCGGTGGGTGACAGCCATATTCGTGAGAAGCATACTTAAGATATGACTTTCGAGACGGCCATATGTTTCCTGACTCCCAAACCCCACAGAACTCGATTTTCAGCTGGAAGCCCTGGGTCTTCAGATTTTTGACCTCATTCGGCAGGCCTTCGATGGAGACGGGGCGGTGACCGGCCAGTCCGTCGACGGCGCCAATGCGACGGTGACGGTGGTTGACTTGAGAAGGTTGTGATTTTTCATGCTTCGAAGCCTTTAGATAGATTCGGTTTAGGGGTTTAGGGTTTAGGGTTTAGGGTCTCGCAAAGACGGCTAACTCTAGACTAAGCCCCAGAACTCATAGATCTCCATCGGGCAAACTAGCCAAAAAAGACTCTAAACCTGAGACCCTATCACCTTAAAGCCCTCAGTCCCAAACTAAACCCCAAAACCCCAAAGCCTCCCACCCAAGAAGAACAAACACACCAAGACAAGAAGCATCAAGAAAACAGTATGCACAGAGATAG
Organism: Symbiodinium sp. clade A Y106; assembly: GCA_003297005.1. Taxonomy (NCBI): domain Eukaryota; class Dinophyceae; order Suessiales; family Symbiodiniaceae; genus Symbiodinium; species Symbiodinium sp. clade A. Next base: position 4,274 of record BGNK01002801.1, read on the forward strand.
CAGCACAACGGAGCAGAAACAATAAACCACCACCGAAAGCGCTCTATGTACCCTGAAGCCTAAGCTCCAAACCGTAATCATTCAAAAAGCAGCATGCCTAAACCCTAAGCCCTAAATCCTAAGCCCTAAACCCTAAGCCCTAAACCCTAAACCCTAAGCCCTAAGCCCTAAACCCTAAGCCCTAAACCCTAAACCCGAAGCCCTAAGCCCTAAACCCTAAGCCCTAAGCCCTAAACCCTAAACCCTAAGCCCTAAGCCCTAAGCCCCAAACCCTAAGCCCTAAGGTGACGGTGCAGCCTTGGGTCTTCGAATGCAAGTCGCCACTCCAGGAGCCAAGCACAAACGCCGTTTTTGGTCGTTCCGTTTAAGGGGTTCTGGTGTTTTTTAGGGGTTTCACTGGTTTTTAGGGTTTTAGGGTTTTAGGGTTTTAGGGGTTTGAGGGTTTTAGGGTTTTTAGGGTTTAGGGTCCTAGCGTTTTAGAGCACCCCCATAGGGGTTTTCGGTATATTCGAGCATCTCCATAGGGGCCTCTAGAAGAGGGCTCTTGGGGGGGGTACACTGTATCCCGCAAGGTTTCACAGGGTTTCATCGAGGGATCCATGGGGGTTGAGAAGGGGTTTAACAGAGCTAAGCTCTGAACCCTGAGGCTCCAACCCCAAACCACCCTAAACCCCAGCACCCAAGCCCTATACCTTCAATCCTGAACCCTAAACCGCTTAAACCCTCGCACCCAAGCCCCAAACCCTGAACCCCTAAGTAGGCCCCTATATTATGGTACCCTTATAGATAACCCTTGTAGATCCCTTATAGACCCCTTTGAAGGAACCCTAGGAACGCCGAGCTGAGTGCCCCCCCTGCAGGAGCGCGCCGAGTTCCGGGCCGCCAAAGGACTTGCGGAGCAGCCGCCGGGTTCGAAGTTGTGGCTGTTCAACCCTTGGGTTCAGGGTTTAGGGTTTTTAGGGTTTAGGAGGGTTTAGGGGTTAGGGTTCCTAAACCCTAAACCCTAGGGTTTAGGGTTTAGGGCTCTTAAACCCTAAACCCTAGGGTTTTTTAAGCCCTGAACCCTGAATGCTTGAAAATCTGAAACCCTAAACCCAGAAACCCTAAACCCCTAAGTTTTGAATATACTAAACCATGAACCCTGGAAGCCTAAACCCCAAAGAGAAGCGACCTAAGAATCAAAGAAGCAAAATACGGATGGATACGGGAAGCACAGTATTCTTGCCGGGCTCTTGTTTTGCAAGGGCTGCGAAGCGGTTGTTTAGGGTTTTAGGGTTCAGGGTTTGAGGGGTTAGAGGGTGCCAACTGATTTATTGTAGTTATCGTACCAAGGATACCTTATCATGTACTTGGGTAACTTAAGTTAAGTTTCTCAATACTCTTTAGTGGTATATTCCGGCTATGGTAGCTATGGTAGCTATGGTAGCTATAGTGACTTAAGTTAAGTTCCCGCTGTGCTTTAAATCCCTATTGTTCCATTTTAGTAACTTGCATTGAGCCCTGTGCTGTGACTTAACTTAGAGAATTTCTCTCTGTTCTATTGGGTAACTCACATTAAGCTCTGTTCTGTTACAGTACCGCAAGTTTTGCTCCTCAGAAGATCCCAGGTTCGACACGCCGGACGACGCCAAGCGCGTCTTCCGCTTCGACGACCTGGCGACGGATGTCCACGATGCTGCTTCGCTCAGATGAGGCTTCTGTGGGTATACAAATAAGTGCGTCTGTACATATACGTACATACACGAGCAAGTACGTGTAAGCATAAGTTTCTCTAGGTGTTCATTTATATCTTTTTTCTAAAGGTGTTTCGAGCGGCTCCTTCACATGCATAAGCTGCATAAGAGCACCGAGGGCTACTGCATGTGTTTAGGGTTTTGGGTTTTTGCGGGGTCATCAGTACGGTGCCAGGGCTGCGAGGTGGCCACAGATTATCCTCGGCTTGGAAGACTGAGGGGCCGGAGGGGTTGAGTGACAGAGGCTGGGAGCCCGCAAAGATGGACCGGGTAATTTTGTGAAATTAAACCCTAGACCTTAAACCCTAAATTAAGAAAACCCTGAACCCTAAACCCAAAACCCTAGGCTCTGAACTCCACCATGCGGGCCGAAAGTCAGAGCATCGTTCTCAGGACTACTCCCTGGGTTTCTGCGAGTGTGCCTCGGGTGCTCATGGAGATCTCTTCCCTGTGGACTCGCAAGTCTATGAGGCCCGGACAGGGACTTTTAGACAATTGCTATATAAGCCTTCTATACGGTCACGGTTTCGCTTCCCAAGGCCCCACGCAGGAAATTCCTGTATCGCCTAAACCGTAAGCCCTTCTGAACCGTAAGCCGTAGGTTTAGGGTTTAGGGTGATGAGCTTGAGAGGCCGTGCCGCCTGGCTCTGGCAATTCTTTCGTGCCGCCTCCACAGCTCCTGATTCATGGGGCGGTGACCTGTGAAGTGACATCGCTTCACAGCTCCCACCCTGATGTGTCCGCAGCGGATTGCGAAATACTTGCCAGGATTCTTGGACTCTTTTACAGCTTGCTTCTTGTAGGGCTTAAGGCAACTGGGCTTGGGGTTTGGGGTTTAGGGTTTAGGGTTCAGGCCTTAAGGTTTAGGCTTCGGGTAGGGGCTTGCGATGTGCAGTAAGGGGTTCAGGGTTGACGGTTGGGCTTAGGGCCTTGGGGTTTTGGGGATCATCGGCCTTGCAGGGTGTAGATCTCTACACATGCAGCCTTGCACTAGGGTTTAGGGTTTAGGGTTTAGGGCTCAGGGTTTAGGGTTTAGGGCTTAAAGTTTAGGGTTTAGGGTTTAGGGGCGCCTTCCTTGGCCGGAGCATAAGCACGAAGCCAGGGCATGGGCGAGGTGTGCAGGAGTTTGGGAGCAGTCCCTCCAAACCTTAAACCCTCAATGAGCCGAAACCTTAGGCCTAAACCGGAAACCCTAAACCCTAAACCCTAAACCCGAAACCCTAAACCCTAAACCCTAAACCCGAAACCCTGAACCCTAAACCCAAACCCTACTTTCCGGTGGTCCGGACAGCAAGGATCCTGGTAGTTTGCATACTCGTGAGGGCCTGAGGAAAAATCCACTAGTTGCTGGGGTTCACTGCATTTCGGTGCACTTCGGTTTAGGGTTTAGGGTCTTTCGCCCAAGAGCACCAAGCCCTACACCTAAACCCTTCACTCCCGAAGGTCCTAAACCCTAAAAGCTCTCTAACCTACAGCCCGAATCCTAAACCCCTCGAAGCCCTACATCCTGAGTCCGCTAGACCTTTCAAACCCCCTTAGATGCGAAAGATGAATAGCAATACTTCTCTCACGGTTCCTTGGTGCAGTTCCCCACAAAATATACTCCAAAGCCCTATTCTGATTAACTAGGAATATCGGGGGCCCCTAAACACTGAAACCCTGAAACCCTGAAGCCCTAAACCCTACTTAAACCTAAACACTAAACCCAACAATGCCGGAAACCCTAAACCCGGAAGCCCGTAAACGCTAAACCCTATGATAGAACCCTACAGTCTAAACTCTGAAGCCCCTAAACCCCAAACCCTATGATAAAACCCTATAGTCTAAACCCTAAACCCTGATTCCTAAAATTCCTAAACCCTAAAACCCTGAAGCCCTAAACCCCAAAACACTGAAACCCTAAACCCCAAAACCCTGAAGCCCTAAACCCTAAAAAAATCCTTAGATCCCTTATAGAACCCTTAAGGATCCTTTTCAAGGAACCCCTGAACCACCTTAAAACCCAGGAAGGAGAGCCTGGAGTTCTTCTGGGTCGGAGAGTACGCAGGCATGGCGCTCTGCCGCCAAACCCTAAAACCCCTAAAACCCCTAAACCCCTAGAACCCTAGAGGCCCTAAACCCTGAAACCCCTAAAACCCTAAATCCCTAAACCCCTAAAGCCCCTAAAACCCCTAAACCCCTAAAACCCCTAAACCCTAAAACCCTGAAACCTTAAACCCCTGAACCCTAGAGGCCTAAACCCTACGCAGGCATGGCGCTCTGCCGCCTCTATGTGAGACTCGGCCCAGGGGTTGCTAAGGGTTTAGGGCTGTTAAGGGTTTCGAGGGGTTTTAGGGGTTTTAGGGTTTTAGGGGTTTAGGGTTTTAAAGTTTAGGGTTTTGGGGTTTTAGGGGTTTAGGGGTTTTAGGGTTTAGGGCCTTTAGGGTTTTCGGGGTTTAGGGGTTTAGTGGTTTAGGGGTTTATTAGGGGTTTTAGGGGTTTAGGGGTTTAGGGTTTAGGGCCTTTAGGGTTTTAGGGGTTTAGGGGTCCAGAGGTTTTTAGGGCCTTTAGGGTTTCAGGGTTTATTGTTTAGCGAGTGCCCGACTTCATTGAATGGCAGGGATACTTGGTAACGTGATCCAGTGATTCGGAGCATCCTATCTCTGTCATCCATTGCCTGAGGCTTCCTCACCTAAACTCTTAAGCACAAGCCTTACTCGCTAAAGCCGAAACCGACAATATCTGCCGAGCCGGCGTGTGCAAAGGCAGGCCAAGATGAGTTTGGAGTTGAGTTAAGGCTGATCGAGTTCACCATTCTGCCCAGCTGCACGGCGGACTTTCTTCATCACATGAAAACTGCATGCTGCCTGAGCCCTAAACTTGCTGAGCCTTAAACTGCCAACCCCAAACCTTGAACCCTAAACCCCTCAACCCCTAAACCCTAAACCCCTAAACCCTAAACCCTAAACCCTAAGTTCCTAAACCCTAAACCCTAAACCCAAAACGCCAACTGCAATGACCTTAGCTGCTGAGGACCTGCGACACGCTCCAAGTGGAGTCAGGTGCCGAGGGCCAGCTCATGGGGCTGAACTACCAAGACTCCTGTCTCCTGGCTTTTTAGAGTTTTTAGGGTTTGCGATTTCGGGTTTAGGGTTTGGGATTTGAGTGGGTTTAGGGTGCGTTTTATGTGGTTCGATAAGCTTTTATGAGGGTCCTATATCGTATGTTCGTGAACGTGGTTGTAAGGGTTTCAAGAGGGTTCAATCAGGTTTGATACAGGATGGAGGCTGGCTTGGGCGGCATTCGGAACATCAAGGCTAGCCCCAACACCGCAGGCCCGGAAGCTTAATGCTCGAAGACTTACCAAGCAATCGAGGCATGATCGCCAACCCAGAGGAGTGCTGGAATGCCCCTTGGTTTGTGTTTAGCTGTCGGCGTCTGCAACCGAGCCTAGAAGCTAAAGCTTCTCCGGGGCCAGAGCCTGTTGATCCAAAATGCGAGTGTCCGAAAGTTAGGGGCACGTTATTTTGGGGTCCTTATAGCAAGGCTCCCACTATTTAGGGTACTTTATGAGGGTCCCCCATTTTCGGAAACTCTCAAATGGATCTTCTCACATTTCCAGTCCTCTGCCCTTACTCCCCAAGCCACCGGAATACCATTGTGGTCTCTTTTTGCATACAGCCGAGTTGACAGGCTTGATCCATTACTCCATAAGCTTGACCTCAAAATCATGGGGGACTGCTGTATCTTTGTAGTGCTGCCTCGTCCTGTCTGCAGACGGGTAGCGCTTCTAGTACCTGACAGCTGTGAGCGCATTGGTGTTCTGGGAGCACCGTCACGAACAGCGGCGACGTCGGGATAGCCTTTCCTGCCCGTCCATCGTCTCGCAAGGTTGTGGTCTCCTGCTTTGCATAAAGCTGCTGTTGGGCTGTTGCTGGCGTTGCGTGGAAATTGTGTTTCATTGATAACGTGGTTGCTTGCCGACCCACGCCATGTCTGCAGCAACCAAGGAGAAGAAACGACTGCCCCTGGGTCTGTTCAAGAGTCCTGTGGAAGTCAACACGTGGGTCAGTAGGTTCAAGTTTCGATGTAGAAGCCTGAATACTTGGTAATACCATTTCGGAGTTCCTTTTTTGAATGCAATATACCCAGAATGCCTTATTCTAGCTATTAAGACACCGGTATTAGGGTAGGGTTCAGAGTTTAATGATTGCAGTGTTGGAGATTGCCAGCCAAACCCTAAGCCTAACCTAATCCAACCTCCTGAATCCCAAATGACCCCAAATGACCCCTAAACCCTGACCGGAAACCTTTAAAACCTAGAACCCTCATGGAACCGTATAGAATCCGTATAGAGCTCTTGAAAAAGCCAAACACCCCAGACCCGAAACCCTAAACCCTTTACAGAACCCTTGAAGAATCCTTGCAGAACCCCTTTAAGAGCCCTTATGGAACGCTGTGAAATCCTTCAAGAACCCCTTCGAGGAACCCGTGCAGAAGCTTTATGGAACCCCTTCAGGAATCCGGCCAAGATCCACCCTAAACCAAGAACCCTAAACCCTTAGACCTAAACCCTAAACCCTAAACCCTTAGACCCTAAACCCAAAACCCAAACCCTGAACCCTAGACCCTGAACCCTAAACCCAAAACCCCAAAACCGAGGTTCTTGACCGCTTCTCAGACTCGGGTCCGAGGCGGAACGACCGAGCTGAGCAGTGGCGAGGCGAGCGTGCGACGAATTCCGTGCTTTCGGGGTTCGATTGGGCTTCTTTGAGGGTTCTGTAAGGGTTATCTAGCGGTTCTTTAAGACTTCTCTACGGGTTGTTCGAGAGTTTTTCAAGGAAAGATTCTTTAAAGGTTGTATAGGATTTTTTTGGGGGGCCTGTGCTGTGATCCTAGGCCGAAGGAGCTTGAGCCTCCCCCACCGAAAACCCTTAAGCGTTGCAAGCCCATGAGGGTTTAGGGTTTAGGGTTCGGGTTCAGGAGCCCGGAGCCCTAAACCCCAAACCGAACCCGAAAACCCCCCTGTTAGAATCCTGTTATAGCATAGAGGCAATGTTTTCCCAATGCTCGTCCTTAATTGTCTTGATAATGCAGTAGAACTGACCCCAAATCCCTATTCTAATGCAGTCTAACGATAAAGGCCCTTGTATCAGAAGCCTCAAGCCCTGAAAAGCTCAAAGGAAGCCTACGCTAGGCGGCTGCAGATGCAGCCGAAGTTACCTGCGATGTGACAGTAGGAGCCGTGAGTTTCCGACGTAGGGGATCTTCATGAAGACCCTGACTGCTAACCGGACCCGGTTTAGGGTTTCGGTTTAGGGTTCGGGGTAGCCCTTGAGCCCATACGCAGGTGCCATGCCTCTTTGAGAAGCAGCTGGAGCAGTGCCACCGGCTGAAGCGTTTGCAGGTGCTTGGGCCGCACCAGCTGTGGGTTCCAGCGTGCTAAAATGTCATAAGGAGTATAGGCAACAGGACTCCAGATCTTGCGAGAGGATGCCCTGAACTTATGAAACTCGGGGTCCATAGTAGTACGTACGGTTTTTGGTTCTGTTGAGTGCCACCCCAAAGTCGTCCTAGAGCCTTTCAACCCTAGGGAGCCCCATAGGCCCTACACGCCTTAAACCGGGCTTAGGATTTCAGGGGCCTCAAAAGGTGGGATGAAGGTAGGTGGGGTAATCCTTATATAAGGGATCCTTAATCCTACCTACCTTCATCCCACCTTTTGAGGCCTCCAAGGATTCGGGGGGTTTCGGATTGAAGGGTAAAAAGACTTGGGGTGACCAGAAGACACGAAATGAGGTGCCCGGGATTGAGAACTGCGACCTCTGCCGCTTTGCCTCCAAGAAGTACCTGTCAGACCGCCTCTTGCCATGAAGTGAAGAGTAAGAGGGTTTGGGGTTCAGGGTCAGGTTCTTGGCTGTAATGAGGTATACTCATGTAGGGACCATCAGGGGAGATTGATGCAACTATTCCGGTTTTACTCAGGTTTATATGAGAGCAGAGTTCCCCTGGGTGCTGCTGGCGTGGTCTTGGAATGTCCGACCGAAGCCCTACTGCAGGGGCCTAAATAATTACGTATACTATTTTGGGGGTTCCTTACTATGAGCATAGTATCAGGGGCCCCAAAACCCTATTCTAATTATTAAGGCCCGTCTCTTACACCCCCAACCCCAAACTCCAAATCCAAAGTGGTCAGTCCCGAGCTGTACCAGGACTCCCACTTGGAGGGAGCTTCTCTCCTGGCACCAGCATCCGGGCCTCTTGCCACCCGGACACCTACCATTCCTTCTTGAAGAGCTCGAAGGAGCTTCGGTGGCGGTCCCTAAACCCTAAACCCTAAGCCCTAAGCCCCTGTTCAATCCAAACAGCATCCAAGGATGCAAAACCCCAAGACTTCCTAACCCTGGAACCTGAACTGCCCTTGAAAAGCCGATTGACAGACTTATTCACACCCCTGGTCGTACCCATAACAAGGTTTGTAGCCTCTGGTCGATAGAGCAAAGTAGGTAAGGAGAAAGTGGCAACAGCGTACGAACTTCATGCACCCTAAACTCCTGGAGGGGAGATTGGCTCCTATGGCTTCAAGCCACGGGAACACTGGGTCCTACGGCACCACTCCGAACCCTACCCTGGAGATCCTAAAGCCTATACCACTAGACGCCCTACTCCCCAGCCCTAGACCCAGAGCCTAGATCCTAGAACCCTAAACCCTAAACCCAAAAAGGAGCCCTTAAACAAAAAGACCTTAAATCCTAGTCCCCAAGCTGTAAACCCCCAGCCTCGTAAACGCCCTCAGTCCCTGCACCTACATCCTGAAAAGCCTGGAACACTAGACAGTCACTAGACCCTGAGCGCTAACCATCAAGGAAGATCACTCCCCTAAACCCGAAACCCTCATTTTCAGATACCTTGAAATCCCGAACCTCTAGGCCACTGTGACATTCTGACCCTAGCACCTGAGTTGAGCCCTAAAGCCCCAAAGCCTTATACGACCCTGTACAACACCATAAACCTTGCAAGAGCCCATGCACCGCTCCTAATTCCTAAAGCCGTCAGACCAAACAACGCATGCAGCTTGGATGGGTAGCTATAAGTAGGGTTACAAGTCCCCTAATACGGGTTATAGTTATCATAGTTACGCCACTTATAACCCCACATATAATTAATGTAGGAACCTGATTAAGACCTTGCGCCTTTATTAGGGTTCCTTATATGAATCCTACTATTTTGGGGTTATAGCCCCAGGGTTTCTTAATCAGGTTCCTACATTAAACTGTAAATTACCCTTTACAGGAACCCTTATAGTACCCTTTAAAGGAACCCTTATAGTACCCTTTAAAGGAACCCTTATAGTACCCTTTAAAGGAACCCTTATAGTACCCTTTTAAAGGAACCCTTATAGTACCCTTTAAAGGAACCCCTATAGTACCCTTTAAAGGAACCCTTGTTGAACCTGCAAGAGGACCATGTGGCGGGTTTGGAGCTGACTTGTGTGAACGGCTACTGGGTCTCCGAGGCGCTTGAGACGGGGGTTTAGGGTTTAGGGGTTTAGGGTTTAGGGTTTAGGGTTTAGGGTTTAGGGCTTTGGGTTTAGGGTTTAGGGTTTAGGGCTTTGGGTTTAGGGTTTAGGGTTTAGGGTTCCGCTTTTAGGGCTTTGGGTTCCGTTTTACGGTTTTGGGTCCAGGGTTGGGGTTCGGTTCGGCTGTGGGTTTTCATGGGGTTGTGTAAGGGTTCCCTGGGTTTAGGGTTTCGGGTTTAGGCTTTGCGGTCAAGGGTTGGCGTTTAGGGTCTTGGAGGGTTTCGGGTTTGGGGTCCATCTGGCCTAGAAGTTATGCGTCTTTCACTTCGACATGGGAGTTTCCGAGAATTAGGGGTACCTTTTTTTGGGGTCCTGAGAATAACGATCCTACTGCTTAGGGTACGATCATAGGGTCCCCTATTTTCGGAAACGCCCACATAAGGATCATGTTAGTTTGGGTTTAGTATTGGCATCCCATATAGTCTAAATCTCCAATCTAGGTCAGACTTGACTTGTGAGACGATCGTAGTGAAACAAAACCAGGCCGCTGAGAGAGCAGAGGTCCCAGTAGCTTAGGGGAACTAGAACCTTAGCATGAAAAGCATCGCGTCAATGGCAGGCACCATATGTGCTTGCTGCTTGCCGTTGAATGTACGTACCCATATTCCGCTCGTTCTCAGTGCTTTGGTGAGGGTGCTTTTTCCGACATCGACGACTGAGTTTCACGTCATTGAACAAAAAGCATTTGTTTGTTTCAGCGTTTTCAAGCTTTCTGCCAGAGGTTTCTTCCGGCAAGCTCAAGAAAGCACTACAACTGTTAGTATGACCTTCCGACTACCAGCTCCTATTCGGTAGCCAGCTGGTCAAGCAGAGATTTCAGCTGAAAACCATGGTGTGAGCAGGACACATGTAGTGGCAGGTAAGAGGGTCACAGTCTGCTTTCCCTGGCAGTCATTCCTGAGTCATTCCTTTATTTAGAGTGCCGGATGTCTGTTAGAAGTATGGCTGAGGTCATACAGAGTATGTTACGGTCGAGGGCTAAGCTCAAGCCCCCTTTCACGCAACTGCAGTCTCTCAGCCTCAGGTGCTTCCTTGAGCCCTCAACAGCATTTCATTCCTAAGCCCTAAACCCGAACCCTAAGCCCTAACCCCCAAACGCCAAGCCCTAAACCCATGATCTGACTCCAAAAAGTCTGATGCCTACAGGAGCAGACCCTGTCCATGATTGACTTGGGATGTCAGATCGGCATCCAGGTAACGGCCATGAAGCCCTCGAGGTACCAGGACGGGGATTTAGGGTTTAGGGATTTAGGGTTCAGGGTGTTAGGGTTTAGGGGTTTAGGGTTCAGGGTTTGCTAAACCCTGAACTCTACAATGTTTCGGGTTTAGGGTTCTGGGTTGAGGGTTTACCCAGACCATAAACCCGAGACCCTACGAGCGATCACCGACTTACCAGATCTTTCGGCTGTCGAAGCCCTGGGCCCTAAACCCTAAGAACCCCAAGGGACCGGGACCGGAGTTCCCATGCGGTTGAGGCTGTAAGGTTCGACCGACCCTTGAGGTGCTTGGAAAGGGAAGACTCGCTAATTTTAATCTTACCTTACCTTTGGTTAGTAGGGAATGGAGGAATGGGGCACAACTATAACTACTATTATTACCATTCTTCCATTCCCTACTAACCAAAGGTAGGTAATGGGGCTCGGAATACTCAGCAACTGAATGCCTTGTGAGTCCCAGAGTCGGCAAACGGTAGTGGAGGCCAGGCCCAGGAATCCCGAATCCTACTCATTGCGGATTTACGAGCCTTACAAACCCGAAGCCCTCAACTCTAAAGCCTAAAGTCCTAAACCCTAGGGTTTAGGGTTTAAGAACCCTAACCCCTAAACCCTCCTAAACCCTAAAAACCCTAAATCCTGAACCCAAGCCCAAAATGCCTTAGAGCATCGCTTTAGGCACGGTAAAGCCTTTGCTACCGAAACCTTACAGGACGATGACTTCAAAATTTTAACCTTAAGCTATTGCCTTAAATCATAGCCTGAAACCACAACCCTCATTTACAACCCTAAGTTACACCCTAAATGGTGATCACAGACTCTTGAAAGCTCGATTCAAAGGACTATAGCAGCCGGCAGCGCGGGGAGGAGTGGTTTGAGTCCCACCACGGCAAGACGCTGCTGTCCTGGGATGGCTCCTGGGTGGCCCAGTGTACAGTCTGCAGGTTTCCTGCTTTTTTCAAAGTTGTTAGGGTTTAGGGTTTAGGGTTTAGGGCTTTCGGGGCTTTCAGAGTTTGGGCTGCTTAGAGTCTCCGTGGGAGATCATAAACCGGAAAGTCCGCGGCCTCTACAGTCCATGGTTTACTTCAGCTGCTGCGTCAGCACTTCTTTTTGTGTGTGGTCTGAGTGCCCAGCCAGGTCATACAAAGCCCCCCTCTTTGTCAAACAGATTTCATTATTGGCTCGGGGCTATCAAGCTAATTTAGTACTTTTATGGTAGCCCCTTATACTATCACTTATGGCAGTAAGGCTTTCAAGGTGGTCAAAAGCCGACAGCCGAGGCTTGTGCCTCGCGCCGGACCACTGGGCAGGCGAGCGAGCCCTCGTCAAAGGGATGCCCCAAATGGGTGGTTGTCAAAATTATGGTCCCTTTTTGGGTACCCTAAATAGGAGGTGCCGTACTATAATAGGGACCCAAAAAAGGGACCATAATTTTAACAACCACCCATATAATTCGGCTTCGGGGTATAGGGGCCGACGTGACAGAATGCAGGGGCTACGAGTTATAAAACCCGAAACCCAGAGCTCTAAACTCTAAACCCCAATGTAGGAACCTGATTAAGAAACCTTGTGCCTTTATACTAGGGTTCCTTTAAAGGGGTCCATTAGGGTTACTATAAGGGATCTACAAGGGTACTATAATCATGTAGGAACCTGATTAAGAAACCTTGGGCCTTTATTAGGGTTCCTTATATGAATCCTACTATTTTGGGGTTATAGGCCCAGGGTTTCTTAATCAGGTTCCTACATTAAACTGTAAACCTTAGACTCTAAACCCCAAACCCTCAACCCTAAACTTTAAAGCCCAAACTCTAAACCATAAATTCTAAACCTCGAAACCCCAAACCCCAAACCCCAAACCCTAAACCCTAAACCCTAAACCCTAAACCCTGAACCCGAAACCAAAACCCATTCTTTTTTTCTCGCCGCCAAGCAGGCGAAGAGCGCGAGGCGAACGACTTGCCGCACTTGGTGTCGTTTCTGGGTTCTTGTTAAGGGGTTTAGTTTAAGTTAGCACGACCAGGATATATAACGGTGCCTTTTAAGGGTGCAGGGTTTAAGGTTTAAGTTACCATAATAGGGATCTACAGCAAATAGTATGGTTTCTACGTAGTATGGTAACTTAAAACTTAAGTTAAATCCCTGAACAAGAACGCAGGTTTGCTACCCTGGCCTGGGGTCACATCGGCCACGCCCAGCTCAAGGCGCTTTAGGGTTTAGGGGTTTAGGTTTTTTTTTAGGGTTTAAGGTTTAGGGTTTAGGGTCTTTTGTTTAATATGGAGGCCTTCAATAATTACCTGTACTATTGTGGGGGTTCCTTCTTGTAAGTATGGCATAAAAGACCCCCAAACCCTATTCCAATTATTCAGGCCTCCATATTAGGGTTTAGTGAGCACCAAAACCTTGCCTTCAGTCCTCCTTGCAGTACAAGTCCGTCATCAAGGCAACATGACCCGTCTGATATACCTACATGACGAATCGCTGGTCCCCTGTGGAAGCAGTTGTTGCTAGGGGGGTTGTCTACATGATGCACAAAGCTCCTCCCTACACCCTAACCCTAAGGGTCCAAAGGACCCAATAATTAGGTACTTGGGTTTAGGATAGTAGTTTAGTAGCTCAATTTGTAAGAGAGCATATGATTATTAGGTACTTGGACCCTTAAAAGGAAAACCCCGAAGTTGAAGCGCTAAGCTCCCAGCCTTCAGCTGTAGCCCAAGTACCCAGAGACTCCAATATCCCTTAATTAAGGAATATACCTTAAATCATATTAGGGATCCTACTATAATTTAGGGTATATTCCTTAATTAAGGGATATTGGAGTCTCTGGGTAGACCCAATCCCAGAACCCTCAGCCCTGAACCCTGAGCCGCTCGTCCTAAGCCCTAAACACCAAACCCCCTGACATTTCCTAACAAGCTTGTTGTAATATAACATACAACCAAACCGTAAGAAAAAGGGGCCTAAATACTTGTTATTTATATTATTTTGGGGGTTCCTTATTGTAGTTATAGTCTAATGGGAAACCCTATTCTGATTATTCAGGCCCCTACATTATTTTGATTTTCGGTTTTTAGATCGAGCCCAGGAGTTTTATCAAAGTTCAAGCGGCCTAAACCTTCAACCCTGAGCCCCAAACCCCGAACCCCACACCCCACACCCCAAACCCTAGACCCTCAGCCCTGAACCCTAAGCCCTGAACCCTAAACCCTGAACCCTGAACCCTAAACCCTGAAGCCTAGAGGTCGGTTCCACCGTGTCCTTCTGGAACAAGCAGGCTTAGGGGGGTGTGGGGCTTTGCCCCAGGGATCCTCGGGTTCTTGGCCCTGTACGGGGGTTCCGCAAGGGCTCCTTTAAGGGTTGCTGTAAGGGCTGGTATAGGGGTTCCTTTTAAGGGCTTTGGGAAAAGGTTTTGTGAAAAGTTTGTGATCAGGTTCTATACGGTTGTTTCAGGTTTTAGGAAGGTTTTTAGGGTTTTGTACGGTTGCGAGGAAACCCTGGACACTAACCCCAACAGGCGGGCAGATTCCTTCAAGTCTCCTCTTCCTCCCTCACGGGCTCGGCCAGCCGGCAGCAGCTCGATTGGGCCGGTCTGGAAGACGAGAACCTTGGAGGAACAGGGCTGCTACAATATAGGAGCCTCAATAATTAACAATATTACTCTTCGGGGTTCCTACTATAGCTATAGTGTAATATACCCCACTACTCTAATTATTAAGGCCCTTGTACTACGTCCCCCAAACCTAAACCCTATACGCCCAAACCTAAACTCTATACCCCCAAACCTAAACTCTATAGCTCAAGCCCCTAAACCCTAAACCCTAGACCCTAAACCCTAAAAGCCCAAGACCCCCCCGACTCTCAGAGTAGTAGGATGCTTATCATGGGACCACCTCTCAGGATCTGGGTTTAGGGTTTGGGGTTTAGGGTTCATGGGACCACCTCTCAGGATCTCCTTCTTCGTGGTGGCCGCTGGCGATGGAGTCGCGCTGTACAACGCCAAGACGCACAGGTTTTTGCAGATCACTGACCCTCGAATGGGTTTAGGGTTTAGGGTGCGGTCGCAGCTTCAAGCGGGAGTGTTGGAAGAGAAGGGACTCCGGTACGGATCCTGCATAGCAGGATCCATTGTGTAAGGAACCGTTGAGAATGGTCCCCAAATACGGACCCCCAAGACTATTGACTTTCTATATCTAAAAGACCAGCGAGTTGATCTCCGAAGCTCGAAAAGGAAGGATAGCACCCCTCTGCCCGAAACCCTACACCCCAAACCCGAAGCCCTCAATCCCGAAAGCCTTTTGAACCCTGCTCCCTAATGCTTTAAAATCGAATCCCTAAACCTAAACCCTACGTTAACCTACCAAAATCTATTGTTTGTGGGGCCCCGATAACTTAAACATTAGGGTTTAGAATTAAAGTTATGGTAGTTTAAGGCTGAACCCCGAGGATCAGGGCATTGGACTCTCGGAGCCAATGAACTGGGAGCACGTCTCCAAGTTGAACTTGACGAGCTCCTTCAAGGCCTTCGGCAGTGCCTTGGGCTTCCTTACGATTAGGGTTAAAGGAATCTACCTTAAATCATATTAGGGAACCCTACTATAATTTAAGTAAGGTATATTCCGTAATTCCGGGATAATGGAGTCTCTGAACCCCCTTGCTACAAGGGTCACTATAAGGGTTTTTTTGCTAAGGAGGGTTGGGAGTTTAGGGGTTTTCGGGAGTCTAGGGGTTCGCGGTTAAGTGCTGTCGAGAAATCAGGGGTTAGGGTTTCGGGTTCTAGGAGTCCGGGGTTGGTCTTTCGGGTTTTTCGGGAGTGTTTGAGTGTAGGATTTTAGAGTTGAGGGGTTGTCGGGATGTCGTGAGTGCAGTGCTTGTGAGGCGACGATGGCCATATGGGGCTCTGGCACGGCGCAACAGGACAGTTTCTGACTCTGAGCCTAGGTGGGCACTGGCGAATCGATGATCCCAAGTTTGAAACCCCAAACCCCCAACCCTAAACCCTAAACCCTAAGCCCTAAACCTTAAACCCTGAAGCCCTAAACCCTAGAAGCTGAAACCTAACACCTACATCCGAAACCCCCAGGCCCTAAACCGTACACCCTAACCCTGAAGCTTGCTTGGTCATGTTTCAGTGGCAGAGGGGGGGGGTTCGCTGCTACACCGAGTCATAAGGATACTAGGGTTTTTGAGGTTTCAGGGTCAGTATTGTTGCGTTAAGGGTTGTACTGTCCCTGTTACACGAAGGGTCCCCCTGCTTGGGGCCTCCATCATTGGTCCCCCATGGTTGGTAACCACCAAGTCAAGCCTATACCTCCAAGTCCTTACTATAGGGGCCTACATAATTACCTAGACTATTTTGGGGGTTCCTTATTATATTTATAGTATAATGAACCCCCAAAACCACATTCTAATTATTAAGGCCCCTATATTATGCTAATCATGAGCCCCCTTTTTCGGTTCCGATGCGGGGCCCACCGTCTCGGGCCGTTCCATGTAGAAGTCACACCCGGGAGTCAAACTACATTGGAGGCCCCAAAAGCCCAAGAAAGGTTTGGGGCTTTAGGACCTTAGGGTACCCTAAACCCTAAACCCTAAACGGGTTCAGGGTCTTGCTCCGTGGACTTGGAACCCCACAATATGTTTACGGACTTATATCCCGCAATAGTCACAATACTAATTTCAATAAACTTTCTGATAAGAACCCTAAACCCTAAACCCTATGTGATAGGCTTATTCGTGTTGCTCCTCGTCGCTTCATTATTGTTCTTCGTAAGCCCAAGGACCGGCGCTGTTCTCCTTCTTATACTTATTGTAACAGGTTCATTCGTGTTGTTCTTATTGGCGTCATTGCCCTAAACCCTAAACCCTAAACCCGCAACTCCCAAACCCTAAACCCTAAACTTTAAACCCTAAACTCTAAACCCCAAACCCCAAACTCGAAACCCCCAAACCCCAAACCCGAAACCCCTAAACACCAAACCCCAAAACTCTCGAAACCCAAAACCCTAAACCCTAAACCCTAAAACCCCAAAACTCTCGAAACCCAAAGCCCTAAACCCTAAACCCCAAACCCCAAAACTCTCGAAACCCAAAGCCCTAAACCCTCAAGTCTGGCTCTTCCAAGCCCTAAACCCTCAAGTCTGGCTCTTCCTAAAGCCCAAGGACCGGCTCCACAGTCAGTGCCGCGAGCTGCGAAGACTCGGGAGCCTGTGGGGGGACGAAGCTTCTGGCAGAGGAGGACCAGGTTCCCAGGGGGAGGTATAATATAGGGGCCTTAGGGTTGAGGGTCTGGGGTTTAGGATTTAGGGTTGCGAGGGTTTAGGGTTCAGGGTTTAGGGTTTAGGGTTTAGGGGCGAGGGATAGTAATTAGAATAGGGTTTTGGGTGGTCCTTCGTATAATTACAGCATAATGGGCACCAAAACCCTATTCCAATCATTAAGGCCCCTACATTATGACTTCGAAGCGTCGATATTTGGGTTTTGGGACTTGGGGTTTAGGGTTTTGGGCCTGAGGCTTAGAGCTATACAGGTTGCCGGCCTGGGGTGCAGTAGGAAAGGAAAGCTCTCCCTGAAGGGACGAACACCCGTAAAGGTAAGCTGCAACTTCATAGAACCCTTAAAGGAGCCCCTCTAAAGGAACCTCAAAACCTTAAACCCTCAGCCGCAAAGCTGTTAAAGGTGAGTTGCAACTTCGAGTTATAGAACCCTTATGGGAAAAGCTTTTAAAGGAGTCTTTAAAGAAACCCTTCTAGAACCCTTAAAGGAACCCTTAAAGGACCCCAAGCCCTTTAAGGTGAGTTGCAACTTCGAGTCCGACTGGTGCAAGTGGAGCAACGTGGGAGCCGTGGATTGGCGGCGGCACAAGGGGAGAACGAGCGGCTCGGAGCAGACAAGGGGATTCCGGGAGTTCCGTAAGGGTCCTTTGAGGGTTTCCGTCAAGGGTTTCTTTAAGCCTACGTTGGGTTCGATAAGGGTTCTATAAGGATATCGCAAGGGCTTGTAGAAGAAATAGAAGCTTTCCTATTTAACCCGCAACTGAAACTGAAGGTTCTGTGCGCCTGAGGCGAAAAGAAGCAAACTTGTCGCTCAAGCGTAGATGTTTGGGCTGTTTTGGGTTTTTGGGGCTTTCGGTAAACCCTAAACGGTTCGTAGGGATCGGATGATCAGGGCTTCGAGTTAGGCTTTAAGTTGTTTGGGGGGTTGAGGTTGTAGGGCATCTTTAATACGGCTCTAAAGGCCCCGAAAGCCTCAAAGAACCCCTGAGAGCCCTTTTGAGCTTTCCCTTTCTTTAGTGTGAGTTGTTTTAAATGTTGGGATCCCAGAATCCAGAACAGCTTGGCCCTTCTTGCTCTCGGCCCCTGGTTTTCGGGTTTTCGGGTTTGGAGCAGACCCTTGAACCCCAGACCAGAAGCCCTAAACCCACAGCGCTTAAACCCTTGAGCCCTTTCTCTATACTTTAAATCCTAAGCCCAGAATCTAAGCACCGAAGCCCTTCAACCCAGAGCGTCAGCCCTGCATCGTCTCTTTTCTTTTGAGCGCCCTCTAAACGGCACGCAGGTCTTTTCTGGAAAAAAATAACTAAGCCCTGCAAAGAACCCTACGATAAAGGTGAGCCACTGAACACATGCACTAAACCCCTACACCCCATGAGCCCTAAACCCGGAGCCCCAAAACCCCGCCACTCAGGCAGCTCCAGTACGGGCCCCTCAGCGGCCAAGCAGCTCGGAAGACAAAGGGGTGGTTCCGAGGGCTTTGGGGTTTACCTAAACCCTAAACCCTAAACCGTTTAGGTTTGGGGTTTGAGGGCTTTGGGGTTTGAGGACTTTGGGGTTTAGGAGGCCATGGCTTTGGGGTTTGGGGGTTACGGGTTTGAGGGCTTTTTGGGTTTAGGGTTTGAGGGTTTGAGGGTTTGAGGGCTTCGGGGTTTGGGGGTTAAGGGTTTCAGGGCTTGGGGTTTAGGGTTTGAGGGCGTAGGTGTTTGGGGTTTGAGGTCTTGGGGGTTTAGTGTTTAAGGGCTTAAGGTTTGAGGGCTTTGGGGTTTGGGGTTTAGTGTTTGAGAGCTTTGCGGTTTGGTGTTTGAGGGCTTTGGGGTTTGAGGGGTTTGGGGTTTAGGGTTTAGTGCTTGAGGGTTTAAGGTCCTTGCGGTGTGGGGATTGGGGTTTGAGGGCTTTGGGCTGTGAGGGCTTTGCGATTTCACGGCTTTAGGGTTTAGGGTTTGAGGGCTTTGGGGTTTGAGGGGCTTTGGGTTTAGGGTTTCGTGTTTGAGGTTTGAGGGCTTTGGGGTTTGGCTTGAGGGCTTGAAGGCTTTTGGGTTTGGGGGAGGGCTTTGGGGTTTTGAGTCTGAGGGTGTAGGGCTTTGGTGTTTGAGGGCTTGGGGGTTTAGGGTTTGAGGGCTTTGGGTTTGGGTTTTAGTGATTGAAGGCTTTGCGGTTTGGTGTTTGAGGGCCTGGTTTAGGGTTCAGGGTTTGAAAGCTTTCGGGTTTGGGGTTTTGGGGTAAACATGAGAGTTCAGGTTTTAGTGCCCCTGTAAGGGTTCCTTTATGAGGGAGGGTGTAAGGTGTATAGGATTGTTGGGGTTTGAGGCTTAAGGGTGCCGGGGTTGAGGGTGCAGGGCGAGGGGTTAGGCGAGACCTCGGCCCAACTTCTTCAATGTTTTTTTCGGCTTCGCCTTCACACTGAGTCTAAGCGCAACTTACGCCCTAAACCGTTTGGTTTCTTGGAAGCTGCCTGCTTTTGAAACCTGGGGTATTCCATCTTCCCGCCCGGTCTCCCTTCAGATTCAGCCCCAGAGCCCTCAAGCCCCTACAGCCCGAAAGCTCCATCAACATCCAGGGTTCCTTTAAAGGGATCTACAAGGGTTCCTTTAAGGGTTCCCATAAGGGATCTATAAGGGTTTAGAGTTTCCGAAAATTGGGGGTACCTTATTCTGGGGTCCTTATTTTTCAGGATCCTGCTATTTAGGGTACTATATTAGGGTCTCCTAGTTCCGGAAGCTCCCAGATGATCCCACAAAGCGCTCCCCAGACGCGAAGCCTTTCAAACCCCCAAAAAAGCCCAATAGAACCCTACAGCCGGCCCCCGAAGCTGCTAACCCAAATCCTGGGAAGCGGAAGAAGCCCAGGGAGGGATCTTACTACGTCTACACGGAGACCTCGCGCCCGAACTATCCGAGCAAGGCTCTTGGGGTTTAAACCGAGACTGGGGAGGGTGCTACACTGGAATCAGGGTCTAAGGGGTTTAGGGGTTAAGGTGCTGAGCGCTTTTTCAAGAGCTTAAAGGAGGTTTGGGGTTCGGAGTTTTACCGTCTTGGGGTTTAGGGGTCGGTTTGGGGTTTCAGGGTTCAGGGTTTAGGGTTTAGGGTTTCAGGTTTCAGGGTTTATGGCTTCGGCTTGAACCCCGAGGCCCCAATTCCCTGACCCTCAGACTGTACATGCTTACCCTGCAATGCCCTACGTCTTGCGCGTTTCCCTGTCGACACCAGATTGGGGCTCTCATTTTTGGTTCAGGTTTTTGTAAGGGCTTCTATCGGGTGCGATGGTATTGTATCCCGAAGCCCTAAACGCTACAAACCCTAAACCCTAAACCCAACGTTTAGTGGCTCTTTTAGGGTTTTTGGGAGACCCTTCTTCGTTGGGCGCCTACTTTCAGTAAGGATCCTTGTGTTTTGCATTTCTGCTGTGCGCTTTTCTCTGCATCTCCCCGACCTTCTCATGGACTTGGGTAGTTCTTTTCTAGTTGGTATTACTTGGAGGCCCTTTTGACTTAGTAAGTAGGGTTAGTAAGGTGGGTTATGGGGGATTATAATATGGTTTCTAGGGGATACTAAGTAGACTTACTAAGTCAAAAGGGCCTCCAAGNCTTGGAGGCCCTTTTGACTTAGTAAGTAGGGTTAGTAAGGTGGGTTATGGGGGATTATAATATGGTTTCTAGGGGATACTAAGTAGACTTACTAAGTCAAAAGGGCCTCCAAGTAGGGAAGACTTTGTGAGGGTGTGAGATTGCCCAGATCTTCCAATACACCTTTAACTCACTAGTCCCGTCGATCCTACCACAGCTTCAGCAAACAAGGGAACCTACTCATCGCAAACAGTGGTTCATGCCCAGGCAACATAGGCGATGCTACCCACGATGTTGGAAGACTTGCATAAACCCTACACCCTATAAGCCTTAAAGCCCCAATTGCGCCTAAACTCCCGCACGGCAACAAACGCCTTAAAGAGCCCTCAGAAATTCGTCGTCCCTATGAACTACACCAGGAGTAGCTACTCGTACCCAGTTTGGGCCCAAGCTTGAAACCCATACTCTCAGCACTAAACCCTGCGCAGCCCTTATTATAACGCCCAAACCTGGCCAAAACTGCAAAAGCCCAAAATCCAAGAAAGGAGTTTGTCCTGGAGTCGGGTGTGCTCGGATTCAGCGCTGCCACCAACATCTCCTTCTACTACCACATGCAGCTCTGTCGGACCTGAGGTTGGGGGGGTTTAGTCCTTAAGCCCTAAGCCCTTAAGGGTTCCTTTAAGGGCTCCTTTAAGGGCTGCTGTAAGGGTGACTATACGAAATCCCGTAACCGGGGATCCTTGGGGCTCGGGGTTGCGAGGCTTTTGGCGTTTCAGGGCTTTAGGGTTTTTAGGTTTAGGGTGTTCGGGGTTAAGGGTTTGGGGTTTAGGGTTTAGGAGTTTCAGGGCTTTAGGGTGTTGAAGAATATCCCAGAAAGCGCGACTTCCTTTCGAATTGCAGAGAATGCCTTGAAAAGATTTGCAACATGATTCAGATGCATGCTGTGGTGAGGGGGAATTCGGCTCTGTGGAAAGCAGTGAAGGTGTCTTTTGCAGCGGTGCCCCGACGTCCCCTATCAGTCGATGCTTTTGAACTACAGGGGTTTAAGGGTTTATGGTTTTCGGATTTAGGGCATCCGGGTTTTTGGGTTTTGGGGTGTTTAGGATTTCAGGGTTTCGGGCCCCCGAACAAACACCCTAGGTCCTAAAGCCTAAACCCTCAACCATCCTAAACCCAAAAACCCTAAACCATCCTACACCCCAAACCATCCTAAACCCAAAAACCCTGAAACCTAAACCACCCTAAACCCAAAAACCCTAAACCCTAAACCACCCTAAACCCAAAATCCCTAAACCCTGAACCCTTCCCTGCGTGTTGGGGTTTCAAGCTCGGGGAGCTGCTCAGGTACGGCTCGTCGATGGGCAGCTTTGCGCTGGAGTACCAAGAAGGCGCCTCAGTGTTTGGGGTTCCTAAACCTTAAGCCTTACTTGGAGGTTCAGGGGTAGTTATAAGTGGGGTTAGAAGTCCAAAAATATGGGTTATAACTATGGTTGCCCTACTTATAACCCTACTTATAACTACCCCTGAACCTCCAAGTAGACCCCAAACCCTGTGCCCTAAACCCTAAACCCTAAACTTAAGGGTTACTCTAAGGGCTCCTATTAGGGTTCTATAGGTTTTCTTTTAGGCTTCAGGGTTTTCGGGTTGTGTTGGTTCACGGGGATGTTCAGGGAACATGTAGGGTGTAGGGCATTGGGTTTTTGCTGTTAGCTTCAGGGTTTGTTTCTGGTTTAGGGGGATGTTCAGGGTGTTGGATCTTTAGGGTTTAGGGTTTAGGGCTTTGGGTGTAAGATTTTTTGTGTAGGGTTTAGGGTTTAGGCACTAGTTGCTACTTTCGCAGCCATGTCTTAGCTATCAAGTGAGTTTCCTCGTCCGATCCTATTGTTCTGGGCAGAAACCGGCATTATCCGAACAAGCCTTCGGAAATAACAATTAACCCTAAACCCTAAACCCTGAACCCTAAACACGTAAAGTAGCTCAGGGAAGTTTGTCCATCCGCGGTAGCTCCGAGTGCTGAGGCGCAGCTTGGACCTCCGCCTTGTCTTTGTCCGGGAACCAGGGCAACGAATCTGGGTTCTTGTTAAGGAGTTTGATTTATGTTACTATAATAAGGGACCTAGAGTAAATAATATGGTTTCCTTATGATGGTAACTTAAGTTAAATCCCTTAGCAAGACCCGAGGAATGGTTTCATGCGCTGCTAACACTTCCTGCCACTTGGATGGAAATGCGTGAACTCATAAGGGCCCTTGAGCCTGAAGACCCTAAACCCTACACCCTTAAGCCCCTCAACCCTAAAGCTTGGGAGCACCAAGTACCTTCACCCAGTAGACTAGTCCCTGGCGCCTTCGCAAGCACCCTTGTTTCGGGCCGGATCTGTTTGTAAGAATACCCCTCGTGCTCCCTATGCACACTTCTGCTCCAATTTACACTAATAAGTTGCAATGTTGCGGCCCCTGTAGTGAAAGGTTGAAGTTTCCAGTCCGACGGCTTCTCTACTGATCCCAAAGCCTGGCATAGCCGGAAGCCATGGATCCAAAACCTGAAACCCTAGATGCCAAACTCTTATGCCCTTCTGGTGTAGACCTCTTTGGAACATGCTCCTAGAAGCCCTGTACTAACCTTTCGTGGTAAGCCTAAATATAGTAGCCCTCATGGTAAGGCTTGTAGAAGCCCTTATGGTAACCGTAAAACCAGAAGCTTTTGGTTCTGTCTTGGCTGTCAGGGGAGGCAGGGATGAGGATGCACACGGTGCAAATTTACCCTAAACCCTAAACCCTAAACCCTAAACCAAATTTAGGGGTTTAGTCTACTTCGGGGTGCCTTGGGGCACGGCATTCTAAAAGCCAGGGCTAGGCTCCAGGTTGGGAGACTTTAGGGATTTAGGGTTTAGAGGGTGTTTTAAGGTTGAGGGTTTAGGGCTTATAGGGTTTAGTCTTTGGGTTGGCGGTTTTATTCAGGGACACCCTTAAGGTTGCTTGTGTTGATCCAGGCGTTTGTAGCGCTTCCTCACAGTTGGGAGTCCCTGTGCCGGTGTTGTTAAGAATTCGCTTATTTCGGGTTCTGGATTGGGGTCTTCTTGTCTTCTCAAACTCCTCACAAAACCCTGTCAAAGACCTCATGAACCCATTCTCCAAGGATCCTGTCCTAAACCCTATGTCTCGAAGGGCTAAGACGCGGGATTCCTTGGCAAGCGAGTGTTCTAAAGTGGGCTCTTGCGATAAACTGTCGCCCCTGGATTGACATTCTTGAAAACGCTAAGCCATAAGCCCGACACTTCCGTCAGCCCTAGACTGCCCTGGCGCAAACAAACCCTAAAACCCCAAAGAGCTTTGCGAAACAGTCCTGCCTAAACAGGCTCTGTTGGAATTAACAGCCCAGAAATAAGATACTCAGAAACATCACAAATCAATCGTGGCTTCTTGCGCTCACAGAATCCAAGGCCAGCGCTACGAAACTTCGGCTGAAGGCGGCGGCTTTTTGCTGTCCTTGAAACGTAGGTAGGTGCTGGGGTTTAGGGATTTATGGTAGCAAAAAAGAGGGGTTTTGGGACTGGGGCTTAAACCCTAAACCGTGAACCTTAAAGCATTTTGGGATCTACGGTAGAAGCCCAAAAGTTGGAAACCCAATAGCCTCAATCCTTAAGAGTAATGTATAGGGAATCCCAGCACTATTTGGCCTTAATCCGGTTTCCAACTTTATGGGGCTTACTGTAGCGGTTTCGGGATCGTGGGAGGAGTAGGTCGGGTCTGGAGGCCCTGGTGCAGGGCTTCTTGGGGAATGTGGGGGGGGGNGGGGGGGGGGGGGCGTCTCTCTTTTTGAAGGTTTCAGTGGTGTAGGAGTGTTTTCGTAATGTTTCCGCTGTAGCGCATCGCCACAACCCTAAACCCCAATCCCTCAAGGTTGTGGCAAAGAGGTTTTTAGAAGCCTCTGAAGGTCGTATCGGGCACCAGCTACCGTGGCGACGTGGCGGTGGACAACATCACCCTCATCCCCCTCGAACCTTCCGTCATATAGCTGAGGTTTAATGAGGTTAATGTAAGGCTTAGTGTTTGGGGGCAGGTTCAAGGAACATGCAGGCAAGTTACTATGTTGAGGAACCTGGTGTAGAAGAACTCGGTGACACGTTGAGGAGCTCTTGAATTCGTTGGAATCTTATACAGATATCTATTCCATCAATAATTTGGCGGAGCCTTTCAGCTACAGCTCAGAGAACCAACACATATCCGAATCTGCTGAATGTTTCGGGCACAAAGCTTCGCACACGGAATCGGATCTCTGTGACTCCTGCCATGCTATGCAGGTAGGAATAGCTCGGAGCAGGGTTCCCCTCATGGTGTTACATCGAAACCCTCTTCTAGTTGTGACGCCCCCTGTATTACCTTACTGTAACTTCCAGCACGACAAACTTAAAGCCCCAACACTGCCCCCGAAAACCCTAAACCCTAAACCACTGCGCTGAGCTCAAGTCGCTCTGAGAAGAAACGCTGCCCCCGAAGCTAGGCACAGTCCACAACGGCCGATGCTTTGTAGCTGAGCGATGTACCGAAGATTTCATAATGTGGAGCTTCATGAGGTCGTTTATATTGGCGGCTTTTTGAAAGGATAGTTTTTCGGGTTTTCTGCAAAGGTTGTTCTGCTAAGTATCGCTCTTTTGTCGAGAGTCGAGGGTAGATTTGTAATTGGAGGATATTGGGCTCTCTGGGACCAGCACAGGACACGTCGAGTGCCAGGGACAGCATGGTCATGACTGCGGAGCAGACCTTCGTTGCACAGACCCTAGGCAAAGGGATTCGGCTTAGGCTTAGTCTTCAGTAATTTTCAGGTTTCTGGGATTGGGTTTACGGCTGAAGAGGGTTCAGGGTTTGCGGATGGGGCTTAGGTCTCAAGCTTTGCTTGGCTTCCTTCGTAGCTGACGAAGTTGGTTTCGAGGATTTGCCTGGTGACACAGCCGAAACGAAACTCCGGTTGCGAAGACCCTAAACCCTAAACCCTAAGCTCCAAGTTTTCGAAACAAAACCCTGAACACCACAGCCGAACATACGGCAGACTCCCTTCGCGCTTAAGCCTCAGTTTCTGCATTCCACATTCTGGAGCCTGGAGCCTGAAAGCGTTATAAACCTAACGTTGAGGCCGGGAGAATCAGCCATATGATTCCATCGCTTCCTGCCTTTTTGGTACTGTAGTAGACCCCCAAACACTGTTTTCATAATTCCGGCCCCTACATTGGCAACCCTGGCCAAGAACCTTGGGGCACGAGTTTGTGTTCCACTCCGGCGGAACGGCGTGCCGCACCGTTTTCTTCGATGCCATGGACGGCAATTGCCAGCAGCGATGCCCACCGCCACGATTCATGCGTTGGGTTTAGGCAAATTCTATTCGTCCTGGGTAAGAGGAGGTACCTTCAATAAGCTATCTGCTCGTAGGCAATTCCAAATGCCTGTTATTGTATGTCGTTCAAACAGGTTTGCAAGATTCTCCAGCCAACAAAGGGGTGATGGTTGTGGTCGAGGAGTCGTCATTGTAAAAGCAGCCTCACCTGCAGCAGTGGTTGTTGACAAAGAAGAGTTTAGCTCCCGATTGACCGTCTTCGAAGCAGGGTCAGTTCATGTTCTGAGGCGGTGAGACTTTGAACTGCCGCTTTTATACAACCTGGAGCGATGCCCGATGCCAGATGGCAGAAACTCGTTCTGCCATTGGAAAGGCCTCACAAAACCAAAAACCAAAGAGTTTCCGGCAGTTGGTGTGGTGTGGTCTTGGTTCCGCTGGGGAGTTGTGGCAACTTGGGAAGGGATTTCTGAACGTTTGGCAGCGTGAATCCGTAAGCCTGACCTGAAGAAGCCCTTAATTACCTATAATATTTCGGAGGTTCCTCATCATAATTAACCCCTTGAAAATAGTCATTAAGGCCCCTATATTAACCTGAAGAAGCCTTCAAGCCCGTGCCCCGCAAACTGAGGAAACTTGTGACGCAGTGTCCGAGCCGCGGGCACTGACCTTCCAGAAGGCCAGACCCTAGCCCTAAATAACTACCAATACTATTTTGGGGGGTTCCTGATTATAATTATAGTATAATGGGCCCCAAAACTCTGGTCTAACTATTAAGCCTGAAGGGTCTAGAGTTTGGGTTGAGGGTGCCGCATACCAACCCAACGAGTAGACACTCCTAAATTGTAGAACCTAAGCCCTAAACCCAGAAGCCCCCTAGCCCCTAAGCCCCTAAACCCCTAACCCCCCAAACCCGAGACCCCGAAATCCTTGACCCCTGAAGGCCAGGGCGCGGCAGCGAGCCGTGCAAGCCCTGCAAGTCACCGCAGCAGAAGGTGACGGGGCCAAAATGAGTTCCTTGGCGCTTCGGGTTTAGGGGTTTAGGGATTTAGGGTTTTAGGGTTTAGGGACCGGCTTGTGGAATCTTGGGGCCTGGAAATCAGAGGATTTGGGGGTACATTGCATTATCGTCATGTATGGAGCACGAGGGGATGTCATGCCTAATCATCTATAGTAATTCACGTCAAAATTTTGCTAGTTGAAAAGACAGAGGCTCGTCTAGGCCACCGAAAACCCTCCCCTGTGCTTACAGGGGCTTAAATAATTGCCTACACTATTTTGGGGGTTCCTTATTCTAATTATAGTATAATGGGCCCCAATACCCTATTCTAATTATTAAGGCCCCTATATTTCTTAAGCTGTCGACGACGTCTGCAAGCCCCTGCGCAGTACAAGCCAAGAACATGTCCTAACCTTTCAAATGTCAAGGTAAAGTATCCCTAAAGTCTATTTGTATTAGGCCTCCTAGAGGATGACCCAATCTGTCGTGGTTGCCTGGTCAGTGCTAGCGACACCGAGATTGAAGGACAGCCCTCGATGAGTTTAGAGATTCGCCCTAAACCCCAAAGCCCTTACACCCCAAAACCCTAAACCCTAAAGCCAGGGTTTTTGGCTTGTAGCATCAGAGTCTTAAACCCAGAACCCTAAACTCTCGACCCGAGTGTGGTTAGACAAATAGGCCTGCCTGAACGAGGCTCTCTGGATGTTCTGCAGACGGAAAAAGGCCCTTAAAAAAAACTCTCGACCCAAACCCTGAACGCAAAACCCTCAGTCCCGTTTGCACTCAAGGCGAGAAGACAGTCGACTTGGACTCCTCTGTGCAAGCGGAGATGCAGGTGGGGTTTAGGGTTTAGGGTTTAGGGGTTTAGGGTTTAGGGTTTAGGGCAACTTCTTGGGGTCCAGTTTGGGGTGGAGCAGGGTGTTGGAAAACCCTAAATCCTTAATCCTAAACTCCTGAACCCTAAACCTTATATGATCAAAGCAGGGGCTGCGGCACTTCCGGGTTTCCGTGGAGCAGGGTTTTTTGGGTCTAATTTAGGGGCCTAAATAATTACCTATACTACTTTCGGGTTTCCTTATTTTCATTATAGTATAATGGGCCCCGAAACCCTATTCTAAGTATTAAGGCCCCTATACTAAACCCGTACAGTGGCCCTTAACAGCCTGTATAAGAACCCTTTAACGGAACCCTAGTCTAATTATTAAGCCCTCTATACTATACTAGGGCTTCTGGGATCTTTGGGGTTTGGGGGCTCTTTGGGTTCAGGTTGTGTCATTTAGGGTTGCACTTGTTGGATCCTTTACGGCTTTGGGGTCTGAGGATTTGGGGCTAGGTTTCCGGGCTCTTGCTGTAGGGATCTTAAGTTAAGCCACCATAATAAGGAAGCCACATGCGTAAGTTCATCATTAGATCCATCTTCTGGACACTTAGCTCAAGTTCCTTTACTTGCCTAAGTCGGTTTTGCCTCCGATCTCAGCCGAGGGCGGAGAGCCTACATTGCTTGGTAGCTGCACCTCCACGGGCCGATACTCTGGTAACCTGATGCTCTAGGAAAGCCTAAACCCTAAGCCGTAAACCCTAAACCCTAAACCCTCAATCCTAAACCCTTAAACCCTAAACCCAAACCCTAAACCCTAAACCCAAAACCTTAAAAGTGCAAAAAAAGGCCCTAAACGTGCGATGTATGACGCATGTACACATGGTAATCCTTGTCACGCAAGGGGCCGGCAGATGATACTCGACCCAAAATCCTAAACCCTAAACTGCACCTTAAAAAATCCGTCTATAAGCCCTAAGCCCCTAAACCCTAGACATTCCTAAACCCTAAACATCCCTAAACCCTAAACGCTAAGGTGCAGGGGCGGCAATTGGAACAGGTGGGAAATTTGTAGCCCTTGCCTCGAATTCCCAATTCTTGAAGACAGCAATCGTTGTCAGCGTGCAACCCCTAAACCCTAAACCCTAAACCGTCCTAAAGTAACTCGCAGGATGCCACGGAAGCATTTGAATCAGGAGAATTCCTGGACCCCCACCCTAAACCCCTAAAGCCCTAAGCCCTAAGCCCTAAGGTTTAGGGTTTAGGGTTTAGGGTTGAGGGTAAGCTTCATGCTGACAGGACCTGAACAACACCTCCGACTTCGAAATGCCAGATTTGGCCGACTTCGACATCTTCGGCCCCAATGCGTCGATGCTGCAGAGCCTTCGCGACTAGGTCGCTCTTAGAACCTAAAGATAGGCTTTAGGGTTTAGGGGCCTTCAGAATTAGAGCGGCCTCGCTTATGGTTCCTTCATAAATGGAACTGCAGTATCTGCAGTGTAGTACACCCCAAAAGCCTTCTTGAAACGATTAAGGCGCCGATATTATGGTGATACTGGGCTACTCCGTTGGTTAGGAAAGTTGGCAGTGTGTCGTTTGGGTTTTTTGGGTTAATGTTTAGGGTTTAGGGGTTTGGGGGTTTGGCGGTTTAGGGCTTAGGGTTAAGGGTTTGGGGGTTTAGGGCCGTTTAGGGTTTAGATCCAGCATGTAGGGTTTGGGGATCGCGTCGGTTAGGCAGGCAAGTATGCCACCTCAAGCCCCCAAAGCCTGTACTACAACCCCACAGCTCGAAACCCCGCACCGAAACGCTTCCAAAGCATCTAAGCCTAAATACCATACCATAAATCCTAAACTCGAAATCCCAACAACCCAAAGCCGTAGGCCTTAAGCCATAAACCCTAACACAGTAAGCGCCAAACTCCATACCACAGAAAATCGTGAAAACTAAATCCTATCCTGAAAAGCCCCGGGTGATTTGCTGTTGGGGGTCCCAGGCGACACCTCAGCCTCAAACCGCCGGCGTTCCAGCTGCTTGATAATCAATTCGGCAGAGTTTTCGGGTTAGGGTTTAGGGTTTAGGGTTTGGGGTTTAGGGCTTAGGGTTTAGGGCTTAGGGCTTAGGGTTTGGGGTTTAGGGCTTAGGCCTTAGGATTTAGGGTTTGGGGCCTTTAGGGTCTGGAACAGAAGGGCCTTGGAGGTCTTTGGTCTTGGGCTGTTAGGGCCTTAGGGTGTAGGAGAGGGGTTTAGGGTTTAGGGTTTAGAGTTTGTAGGAGAGGGGCGTGCAGTTTGATTCACCAGGCATCTCGCCAGCTGAGGCCACGTCGTGATGAACTACAACCAATACAGCAGCAATCAGAAGCCATGGCTGGAATTGGAAAAGTTGGTTCCGTTTGGTGTTTCGGGATGTTGTCAGTTTCGAAGGTGCATGAACTATGAACCGAAAAACCCTAACTAGAAACCCTAAGCCCAAAACCTTGAACCCTAGCTAAACCCGAAACCCGAACTTCCTAGACGCCAAATCCCTAAACCCTAAACCCTAAACCTTAACCCTATAGACCGAGCGGATCAGTCGGAAAAAGGAGCCCCCCCCAAAAAAAACCCTAAACCCTAAAGCGCCAAGGGAGCCTTCAGGCACCTGGAATCCCTACAAGAACGCCAAGAACCTTGGCTTTCTCGGCTGGCACTTGGAATTTAAGCAGTTGGACTTCTGGACACGGGTGAGTGTTAGGGGAGTCCCTAAACCCTGGGACCCGGAACCCGGAACCCCCAAGCCCAAAACCCCAGATCCTAAACTATAGACTGCCAAGGAATGAGTTTCACAACTATTGTGGCTCGAAGGGCGAGCCGGTGACGCTCGGGCAGCTCTATAACGACGTGGCTGGACTCGAACTCGGAACCCTAAACCCTAAAGTGTAGGATATTGAGTGCTTGTGGGGGTTCAAGGAGCATTCAGGAGTTGAAACTCAGAGGTAAGGGTCAACCCGAGGTCGGACTAATTAGCCCTGCTATTCATTGGGGCTCCTTGTTAGGGTTTAGGGTTTAGGGTTTAAGTTTAGGGAAGTGAATCATAGCATATACTGACATACCCCAAACTCACCAAAGCCCGATTCTAATTATTCAGGGCCCTATATGGGAGTTTCCGAAAATAGGGGACCCTAATATGGTACCCAAAATAGTAGGATCCAGATTATAAGGACCCCAAAATAAGGTACCCCTAATTTTCGGAAACTCTAAACCCTTATAGATCCCTTATGGGAACCCTTAAAGGAACCCTTGTAGATCCCTTTAAAGGAACCCTAAGGTACCCCTAATTTTCGGAAACTCCCATATCAGCGGTGTCGGTTGCTAGCGCGGCTTCGGAGGCTTAGAAGTTTGAGGGGCGGGTTCCGGCACCCTACAACTTCAACCCTAAACCCTAAACGACCCACCCGGAGGGCCTATTTTTTTGGGTAGTTTTTTTTTTGGGTGCGTTTCTTTGTTTTTCCTGGGAAAACAGCATGTTCCTTACATTTTGGATGGATTCCGTGCCATTTCCTTAGGTTTCCCTTGGGCGGCCTTTATTCCCGTCTTTTCTTGAAGCGAACGAAACGCAGGAAGGAAGGACGGAAAAAAGGAAGAAAGCAAGGAAACAAGGAAGGAGGAAGGAAGGAAGGAAGCAAGGAAGCAGGAACGAAGGAAGGAAGGAAAGAAGGAAAGAAGGAGGGAGAGAAGGAAGGAAGGAAGGAAGGAAGGAAGAAAGCAAAGAAACAAGGAAGGAGGAAGGAAGGAAGGAAGGAAAGGAAGCAAGGAAGCAAGGAAGAAGGATCGAAGGAAGAAAGGGAGGCAACAACAACATGAACACCAAGAGCAGTAGCAACACCAATAACAAATAACAGCCGAAGGCATGCAACCACAACGACAACAACAACAGCAAGATCAACAACCANAAGAAAGGGAGGCAACAACAACATGAACACCAAGAGCAGTAGCAACACCAATAACAAATAACAGCCGAAGGCATGCAACCACAACGACAACAACAACAGCAAGATCAACAACCAAAAACTACCACTATAACAACAGCAACGACAACAACGACAACAACAACAACAGCAACAACAGCAACAGCAACGACACTACCAACAGCAAAAACAACAACAGCACCATTAACAACAACAGCAACAACAAGAACAAGGTCACCACCACCACAACAACAACCACAACAACAACCACAACAACAACAACCACAGCCACAACAACGACAACGACAACGACAACGACAACAACGACAGCAGCAACAGCACTATCAACAACAACAACAACAAAAACAACAACAACAATAAAAATCACTACATTACCAACAACACCAACACAACACGAACACCAACACCAGCACCAGCACCAACACCAACAACAACACCAACAACAACAACACTAACAACACCAAATACAACAACAACAACAACAACAATATCACGTACAAGAACAAGAACAAGAACAACAAGAACAAGAACAACCACAACAACAACAACAACAAGAACAACAACAACAGCAAGGATTGCATTAGCAACTGCAACAACAACACCAACACCAGCACCAGCACCAACACCACCACCACCAACAACAACAACAACAATAACAACAACATCAACAACAACAACTACTACTACTGCTGCTACTGCTACTACTACTACTACTACTACTACTACTACTACTCCTACTGCAACTACAACTACAACTACAACGACAACAACAACAATAATAACAACGACAACAACAACACCAGCAGCAACAACAACAACAACAACAACAAGAACAACACGAAATCCGTCCAAAATACAAAAATGTCAGGAAAGTCGGATTTTCCCGAGGAGAGGAATAACCAAGGTAACGTATGTTTTCCTTCTGAAAAGCAAAGGAAATGACACGGAAGCCGTAGGAAAATAGTGTTTTCCCTACGAAAAAGTCTAAGGAAATGACACGGAATCCGTAGGAAAACAGTGTTTTCCCGAGGAAAAACCAAGCAAAACCTAAGGAAACGAAAAACAAAAAATCCTAGGGAAATGCCACGGAATCCGTAGGAAAATAGTGTTTTCCCGAAGAAAAACCAAGCAAAACCTAAGAATGATAGAGATTTTGTAAGAAAATAGTGTTGTCAGGAAAATCGGATTCTCCTTCGAGGAATAACCTAGGTAACGTATGTATTCCTTCTGAAAACCAAAGGAAATGACACGGAAGCCGTAGGAAAATAGTGTTTTCCCTACGAAAAACCAAAAAAAGCCTAAGGAAATGACACGGAATCAGTGTTTTCCCGAGGAAAAACTAAGCAAAACCCAAGGAAATGATAGAGATTTTGTAAGAAAATAGTGTTGTCAGGAAAATCGGATTTTCCCGAGGAATAACCTAGGTAACGTATGTATTCCTTCTGAAAAGCAAAGGAAATGACACGGAAGCCGTAGGAAAATAGTGTTTTCCCTACGAAAAAAACCAAAAAAAGTCTAAGGAAATGACACGGAATCCGTAGGAAAATAGTGTTTTCCCGAGGAAAAACCAAGCAAAACCTAAGGAAATGACAGAGATTTTGTAAGAAAATAGTGTTTTCCCTAGCAAAACCAAGAAAACGGACAAAAAAACAAAATACCACCCACCCCCCCCAAAAAAAAAAAAAATACCCGAAAAAAAACGCAGCCACCCCAAACCCGTAAAACCCTAAACCCCTAAACACCTAGACCCCTAAACCCGAAACCCTCACTATCCCTGAAACCCGAACCCGAAGTCCTTCTTTGAGGGTCCATGATGGAAAGACCTCGCCTAATCTAGGAGCCTCAGTATTTACCACAGGGCTTTTGGGGTATGTTGCAGTAGTATAAATAAGGATGATAAGGAAACCCTAGGGACGACTATTGGTAATTATTCAGGCTTCCATATGAGTTAAGGTATAGATTTCGGGTCCGCCAGCCCCTAAACCCTAAACCCTAAACCCTGAACCCTAACCCATCCCAGGTGTCTGTCACTTGCAGCGGATACTATACCGGCCATGACAACTGTGGGTATGCCACCTGTGCTCAGGGTGAGGTCATTGAGCAGTTACCTGGCCGTGGTCCCCAAACCTCACTTGCCCCATCCCAGGACTTGGTAGCTAGGGTCCATGAAGTAAGGTAAGTGTAGTTCTACTACCCCAGTTTGGGTTCTGGTAGCCTTTAGCCTTACTTACTAACATCCTCGAAGCAAACCCTCAACCCTCAACCCCTAAACGCTAAACCCTCAACCCTCAACCCTAAACGTGAAACCCTCAACCATAAGCCTTAGACCTTAATGCTCCAGCCTCACACCCTTAACCCTAACCCTGAACCTCGAACCAGAAATCCTCAAACCATTGTTTTTGGGTATTCTAATACTTTTTACATGGTTTCAGAGGGTGTTGGAGGATTTGTTTTTCCATCGTATTGGTTGCTGGAAAAGGGGGTTTGATTCTTTGGGGGTCCTTGGAGCCAGGATTCTCTACTAAGTGGAGTCTCATAGGGGCGGGTTTAGGGTTTGGCATGAGAATAAGCGTGCTCAGCTTGGAGGCGTGGGTTGCAAGTCACTGTGCTAGACCAGCTTATCATCTTCAGGGTTTGGGGTTTTGGAGTTTAGCTTATTGGCTGTAAACTCAACTTTTCAACTTTTGGGGTTCTGAAAAAAGGGTAGTCGATTCTGAAAGTTTCAACTTGTATTTCCTTGAGTCTCGGGCCGGTGAGTTAGTAGTTTCAGTCTCGCTGAACACATTGGGGTTTAGGGCTGAAAAAGGGACTTTCTTGCTTGGGGCTTAGGGCTTAGGGTTTAGGGTTTAAGGTTTTAGGGTTTAGGGTTTAGCTACGATGGATCTCTGACTTGCAACGCGGGGTCTGGAAGCATTGCGACTCGAAGCCACTTGCCACACGCATCCATGCTTACATATGTACATACATGAATACGTACGCACATCCATACATAATTCCATGTGTCGCACTTCCAATGCGTTTATCATCTGCATGTTTACTGTAGACATCTGAATGATTAGTAATACTCCTCCGTTATGTTCCATAAATGTCCCTGTAATTACCTTGTGATAGTCATGCGATTACAGTTCTTCAGCGGGCCAAGGCATCTTAAAGCCCTAAAACTCCAATCTCTACACCCCGGAGCCACCCAGACACAACGCCACAACATGAAAAATCCCCCCCCAGACCCCTTCAAAGATGTAGCCCTAAACCTTAAATCCTACACTAAACCCTATACCCTGAACCCTAAACCGCAAGAGAACCCCTTATGAAGATGTAGCAGACAACTCAAAATGCAAGAAGATCCCAGGATCGCTTTTGGCCGGACCGCGACAAGCGGCAATCATCCCGTTCTCACCTTGTCGCTGGAGGGCAGAGACAGAGTTTTGTAGGGCTTTTGGGGGTTTGGGGGGGCTAGGGGCTAGGGTGTTAGATGTTCGGGGTTTTAGGGCTTCAGGGTTTTAGGGTTTCAGATGGTTTCAGGATTGAAGGGTTTAGGTTTCGGGGCGTTGAGGTTTTAGGTTTGTAAGACTTAAGACTTTTCGTTTCAGGATTCTGTTTCAGATCATCCTGTCACTTGGGGGTTTGGGGGCCAGGGTCTCGGGGCTTATGGCTTCAATCTGTGAAGTTTGTGGGCTTGCGGTTCTGTGTTTTGTTTTATAGTGAACCCCAGAAAGTTGGAACATGGCTTTAGGAGGATTAGTGCTAGGATCCCTTATACTTTACCTTAAGGGCATGAGGATAATGATGTCCCAACTTTCTGGCTTCTACTGTAAGCTTACCGGGGGGTTGAGCTAGTGGTACGGGTCTGGCACGTCATGTTTCACGGCGGTTGTAGCATAGAGGTTTGACTACTCGGAATAACAACACCTAGCAGCCCCCGTATCATCCCTGAGAGAATGTCTTTGTCATAGTTGGGTAACAATTCATGTGCCTATGGATTCTTAAACTCAACAAGGAATAGATCATAGATATTAGTACTATCCCGACCATGAGCTAGATTCTATTAAGGCCTTTTAAGAACCCAGGTTCCCCGGTAGTTCCCTGTTGCCCTTTCCATTTTAGGGTTCCCTCATTCAAGCTGAATACCAGGAAACAGGGTACCCGTATTATCAAGGGGAGACTGCGGAACCTTGGAACCCTTTCAAGCACTAACATCTTCGGGCGTAGGATTTAGGGGCCACGGAATCTTTGAGCTAGGGTTTTGCACCGTTTTACGGATGCTATCAGGTTTGTATTAAATACGGGTGTTGGGTTTTATATGTGTCTTTATATTTGGCTTTGAGATGGTATCATACAAGTTTAACTCATACACAGTTATAAAGGTCATTTCTTGTTCCACCAGGCCGGTGTCTCAAGCTGTTAAGTTCCTCAATCATGTTCTTGAGTTGGTGAGATCCCTAGCATGATCTTTAATGGCCTTAATCTTAGGGTACTGGGATCCTTGCTGTTTGTTTATGTGTTTGTTTAAGTGCTTTAGTATCCTGTCAGTTCTGTTATTACGATCCTTCTTGTTTCGTCAACGGCGTTAAATTAAGTTGTTAAGACTCCTCTTGCTTTCTTAATTAAGGGCCTTTGTATTAGGTCATCAGGTGATTAAGTGCCTCACTGTTCGTCTGAGGGCCTCTACATTAAAGCTATGGAGACCCAGAGACTCCAATATCCCTTCATTAAGGAATATTCTCTAAATTATAGAAGGATCCCTAATATGATTTAAGGAATATTCTTTAATCAAGGGGTATTGGAGTCTCTAGGGACCCTATTACTTTCTTCAAGGGCCTGGGAGATTCCCGTAAAAGCTACGGTCCTTTGTTAGGACTCTTCTTCAGAGACGGGGGGGTTAGATATAGCGTTTAGGGTTCAGGGTCAGTACTCCAAAACCCTGAGCCCCAAAACCCGAAGCCCTAAACCCATAACCCAGACCCCCGGGAGGATCCAAAAAGTAGATCCCTTAATGGGGGTTCCTATAAAGTACCCTTAGTAGGGCCCCAAATTAGGGTATCTACTTTCCAGATCCTCCCGGGGGTCTGGGAAGTGTCTGTCGTCTTTTGGATTCTGGATTGTGGCTGCGCTTCAGCAGCTCAGGCGGTGCCGTGCAATTTGCGGCATCAAGCTCGAGCACGGTTGCTACTGGACATGGGGCATTGGGGGTTTCGGGTAGAGGGTTTAGGTTCTGAGGTCCTTAATAGTTGCCCCATAGACTCTTATGATATATCAGGCCGCTTAATAGTAGCCCTATCATAGACTCTTACAGCATGGAACGAAGTACCCAAGGTTTGGTCAGGGTTTGATTGAGGCGGGGTGGCATGAAAGCACGACTTAAGACCAGAGCCGGCCCTTCTGGGAAGCACCAAATAAGTATCCTCATAACTGTAGGGGCCGTGTAGAACCCTTATAACGTAGAATCCTTGTAAAAAAGATGCCTAGATAAGTACCTCCTTAGGGTTCCTTGTTATAATACGACTATACTGTACTCCCAAGACCCTATTCTAATTCTTAAGGCCTCCATAGTACCCTTTCCGAAGCCAATTCTTCCCTGTTGTCAGGGTGCCGTTTCGGGGGTTAATGTTTAGGGCTCAGGGTTTTGGGGTTTAGGGCTTCATGGCTTTCGTATTTTCAAACAGGAGCCATTCCGTGCACATCACTTAGAGGCAGAACACCACGAAACTCGTGCTGATCGGGCTGCCGCAGAAACACGAACACCAGCTGAATGAAAATCCGCGGAACATTGAACCCCATACTCTAAACCCTTAGCCCTAAACCCTAAATTGTGTGCAGCAGCAGTTTTGCTTCACTTGGCCCCAACCCTTAGAGCCACACCCTCAACCCCGTGAGCCCTAAGCCCTAAGCGCTCACCTTCAACCCTAAACCCGCAACCTTCAGCCCTGATTTAGGGTTGAGGGCCCTGAACCCTTAGGGCTTTAGGGTTTAGGGGGTTTAGGGTTTAGGGGTTTGAGGGTTTGAGGGTTTGAGGATTTAGGGTTTAGGGGTTTAGGGTTTTAGGGTTGAGGGTTTGAGGGTTTGAGGGTTTGAGGGTTTGAGGGTTTGAGAGTTTAGGGTTTTAGGGTTTGGCAACTTCCTGGCAGGACTGCTGGGTCGCACCAAACGGCCTCTGGCTTCTGGACGAAAGAGAGGCGGAACGGTCACTGGGCTCTGGAGTACCAAGCTTTGTTGCTTTTGGGGTTTAGGGTTGAGGGATTAAGGGTTAAGGGTTTAGGATTAGGCTTAGAGGTTAAGGGTTTAGGGTTTAGGTTTTTGGGACGCGTTCCTTAAAGGAACCATTATGAATGCATAACAGTTTATATGTCGAAGCCCAGGTCATAATTGGGAAGGTCCTGCAGTGGATGGGCCAGCTTGGGTCTACATGGATGCTTCGTCAGCGTTCCGGTGGGGAGAGGACAAACCCTAAAGCCCTAAACTCTCTAAGCCCTAGCCCGTAAACTGTAAACCTTAAACCCTAAACCCTCTAAGGTGCAAAACGGAGCTCAAAAAACTCCTCTAAGCCCTAAGCTTTAAACCGCTTTAGGATTTCAGGGCGAATCGCGAGCCCCAGAATTCGAAGACCTTCCCCAACTGTTCAGATCCGACGAAGTCCCACTCTTCCGGCTCCGAAGACCTTTGGGGGTATTATCGGGTTCTCTAATAGGGTTTGCTTTAAGGGTACTTCTAAACGGTACTATTGGGTATTATTGGGTTCTATAATAGGGTTCGCTTTAAGGGTACTGGTACTTGAAAAGTTCCATGATAGGGTTCCCTTCTAGACGGTACTATTGGGTATTATCGGATTCTATAATAGGGTTCGCTTTACCGGTACTATTGGATTCTATCATAGGGTTCCCCTGAAATAGGGGTCCCTTTAAGGGTACTTTAATTTAAGGTTCTATAATAAGAAGGTTCCCGTTAAGGGTACTTTAAGGTTGTAGAATAGGTTTCCTTTTAAAGGGTTTGGGGCTACAGGGCATAAGGGCTAAGGGTTTTGGGGATAGTGGCGGCCTTGGATGTCGCATGTTTGTCTCTTCATGTATGTGCTGCTAAACGTCCTGCAGCGGACTGGTGAGAACAGCTCAGGATGTCAATTGGTGGGGCTGGGCTACAGACCCTCGAAGGGAACCTCTCTTGGTACATCACCAGAACGACCGAGTTCTTACAGGGATGGCATACTTTACAAAGGAAGGCTGGATGCCCGGCGGAATTGAGAAAAGCTGTTGAGTTGCTGAAAGTCTCAAGGGGTTCAGAGTTTAGGGTTTCAAGGTTTAGGGCACTTGGAAGAGAGGGTGAGGGTGAGAGAGAGATAGAGAGAGAGAGAGAGAAACCCTAAACCATCCTAAACCCTAAACCCTGAGCCCCAAACTTCCAAGGATGCTTCGATGGTGCAAGACGGGGCCTGTCAAGATGCACCAAACCACCAACTTTCCTTGGCAGAGCAGCTCGGTAAACCCTACACCTTCAACCCAGGGGCTAGGGTGGGGCTCCAGGACAAACTTTGGCGCGCTCTTGGTATGTTCGGTTATTCTGGGGTCTTAAAGCCTGAGCCCTAAATGGAGCCCTACCCTTTTCGTCAGGATCCTACGACTTAGGGTCTATGGGTCGTGTCTTGCAGCTCTCTTCATCATCATCATCACACCGCCTTCGTGTTCGTGTGAGACGAACACAACATAGCGCAGCACCACTTCTGGATACTGACCGACAAGCGTCAAAGGCTTGCGACCCCTGCTCAGTCTTTCACTAACAAGAGAAAGCACGGCCCTTGCAGTCAGAACCGCCCACTACACTACAGCACCCCTCAGAACACGCACACGAGCATGTAGCACCGTAGCGGGCAGGTGACAAAGGGACCCATACCTAGTTCAAAGCGTCAAGCTTTGCCTGTATGTCCCGCTCCAAGCTGGACTTCGGAGCAGTGCCATATTTTGCCTGTCCACCAACCTTGGTCAAGGCTGTCATTACGATGTCCAGGGTACCCTCCATTGAAGGGTGCACGGAAAAGTAGAACCGCATAAGCTTTTTGTCGAAGCCTTGGCCTCCTGAGGCACGGAGGCTAGAGCAACCCCGGTGACAGCGGACCACAAGTGAACATGAGGCTCTCCAAGATCATGCTTCCCACCTTTGCCCCGAGTGCGATCTGCGAACGCAGTGGTAGCATTCTTTGCTGCTGTAACGAAGTCGCAGCTCTCTTCAAGCTGCAATACACGGTTTCAAGAGCTAGAACAGGGGCTGGGGGATGATTGTGCTGTGATGCTAAAGGGACTGGTTATAAGTTATAAGTGGATATCATAATAAAGCTGCAGTACATGGCCTCAACAACTAGAACAGGGTGGTGGGGTTGACTATGCGATGATGATAAAGGACTTGGTCATCATATGTTATCACAAATTTTTGACTATATGTCAGCAAGTGTGTTTTAAAGCTCAGCCGCTCAGGTGAGATCAACAAGGATCCGGAGATTGATATGCCCCGACTTCCCGTTACCAACTGGGTGGTGTACCAGAGGGTCGAGAGTCGTGACTTGAACAGCGGTTTAGTTTTACTATAGGGGCCTAAATAAGTACCAATACTATTTTGGGGGTTCCTTATTATGGAGCCCCAAAACCCGATTCTAAGTAGTAAGGCCCCTACATTAGTCTAGGGTCTTACAGGACGTACAGGGGTTTGGGTTTTGGGGATTTTCGGGCTTAGCAGCTGAGTGGATACACTTTACACTTTTTGGGATAATATCAATCACTATAACACTGAAAGTGTACACTTTTTGGGGCGTATGAAATCAGCAACTAAGCGGGTTGAAGTGAATGAGTTCGTAGCCTGAGCCCAGTATTTGCTATCAGCTCCCCGGCTGTGGAACAGTTTTAGGGTTTAGGGTTTAGGGTAATAGTCCCTAGCATAATATCACGAAGCTCTATTTCAAGTACTATGGCCCCTAATATCACACGACAAGTGCAGCATTGTAGCGAATGCCTTCAGAGGCAAAGGGAGCCGCGATGGACATGCCCATCTCGTAAGGCCTTGGGGTTTAGGGAACTTCTAGTATTCAGAGCCTCTGCAGAAGAACCACCATACCCTTAACAGACATGGTGAGAATTTGTCGTTATTGTAAACCCTGAAGTCGGAAGTCGAAGGAATGCCCAACAAGGGGGTGTAGGGTTCAGCTTTTCGAAGCCATGCACGTTGCTATGCTTGTTATGATGACTTTTCTTCTTATTACAGCGGCTAATCTTTTTTCGAAGTGAAGTGTAAATCCGACCACTCTCAAGCCATAAGCCCCGAGGCTAAAACTAAGACACACGCACACACACGCACCACGTCTTTGGAAGCTGAGCAACCACGCAGAACACCCGCTGAAGCCCCTTAAACCTCTGCTAGTCTTAATGTTGTTGTTATCATCATTGTGATTATTTTTTACTTTGATTCGCTTTATGCTGGTTTTCACTGCTACCGTTATTATGGTGTTCATTACTAATTTACTACGTACTAATTTACGAATTATTAACATACTAGTTTACGATTTTACGGCTACTTTTACGGCTTTGCTACTTTGCTGCACTACTACTACTACTACTACTACTCCTGCTACTACTACTACTACTACTACTACGACTACTTCTACTACTACTACTACTACTACTACTACTCTACTACTGCTACTACTACTGCTACTACTGCTGCTGCTGCTGCTACTACTACTACTGCGACCACTACTACTGCTACTCCGTACTGTTATTCGTGCTTTATTGTAAATGCTACCCCAACTATGATTGTTATTGAAAGCACCAAGGAGTGGCAGGCACTTCTGGGACCATTTCTTTGCTCACCACTGGTCCTTCGCATACCAGCAGCAGCGGTGCTTCGGCCTTTCCCTTGGCCAGTTGGATTTCCAGCAGGGTCTTGCAAGGGTGAAATACGTGCTTAAGAAGGCATATTTACATCGGTTTTTTGGAGTTTTAGCAGGATGTCTGAATTGTCGATTTAAAATTGCGTGGTTGTCAGACTTGGGGATCTGATTGTTTGGAGCTTTCTAAATGCCCAGGTCGTGGTGGGACTGGGGAGCTGGGCGAGGGAGGGATGTGACGTGTCAAAAACGCTGAACAGTGCGCCCTAAACCCTCGAATATAGGAGTTTCCGAAAATCAGGGGTACCTTATTCTGGGGTCCTTATAATTAGGATTATAAGGATCCTACTATTTAGGGGTACTATACTAGGGTCCCCCATTTTCGGAAACCACCATATAGAAGCCTAAATAAGCATCAGTACTGTTTTGGGGGTTCCTTACATAACAATCATGGTATAATGTATCTCCACACTCCACACCCTATTCGAAATACTAAGGTTGATTTATGAGGCTACGTATGGCTCTGGTTCGTGAGGACTCCAAGATAAATGAGGCTGCTTCCAACAAACTCGTTTCCCAGAAGTTCTGGCAGACCGAGAAAGGAATAGCAAAACAAAGCAGCTAGTCGTTTTCGGTTTATGGTTTGGTCTTCGACAGTTCCGGGTTGAGGGTTTGGGGTTCCATATGGGGACCTGGCTGCGTCCACAGCGGCTCCTTGGCTACCATTGTGGTACTATAGGGGCCTAAAAAAAATTACCAATACTATTTTGGGCGTTCCTTGTTATAAATGTAGTATAATGGTCCCCTATCAGTATTAAAAATATTAAGGCGTCTATAGTAGAATGTCCCCTCCAAAGCCCTGAGGAAGAGTATTAGTACTTTTCTGAATTTAACCAGCCCTCAAGCATGAAAACGCTAGAAAAGCTATGACAGCCTTACCTAAGTGCCAAACCCTTGAATTCGAAACTCCTCAACGCTAAATGCTTAAACCCCAAGACCCGGAAACACCTAAACCCTAACCCGAGACCCTAAACCTTAAACCGTGAGCCTTTGAAACTAAACAGTACGCCCTAAACCCTAAACCGCTAAACCCTAACCCCTAAACCCCTAAACCCTAAACCCTAAACACTACAAGCAGTCAGGCTCTACTGCACCGAGACTCCCGTGTTTGGCCCCGGCTGCAGCGCTTGCGAGGCCGATTCTGTCATGCTACGGTCGATGATATTAATCCGGCATAACTGCTAATTCTGCTCCGGCGTTCTTTGTATGGTAGTTCTCTAAGTTAGGGCCCCCTTTGAGGTCCTCATCACAAGGACAAAGTACCCTGCCCAATTCGGATCACAATGCCATGATGTGCGTGTTGCAACATCAGCGAGGCCGTCAGTGTTCAAATTAACGCAAGTAAAAGATTTGCTGGCACCGTTGATGTTCGTCTCCAGCCACCCGACACAGACCCTAACCCCCAAACCTACTCGAAGCTTTGCCGTTCAGGGGAAGAAGTGTTGGGACCGCCTTGGTCTTCGGCTCACATCCGAAGCCCCACCCCCAAAGTCTAAATTCCAAACCTCTACTTGGAGGTTCATGGGTAGGTATAGGGCTGAACCTAAACCCCTGTAGATGCCTTACAGAGGTGATGATAGGAACCCGTAAAGGGAACCCAATTCTAGAACCCTAAACCCTACACCCTAAACCCTACACCCTACACCCTACACCCTACACCCTACACCCTACACCCTGAACCCGAACCCAAAGGCCGAAGGGAGCCCTGAACCCGAACAAGGCCCAAGGTTTCACGCCTCCTTGCCGGACCCGTGAGGCGGGAACAGTTCCCGTCACCCCCGGCTCTGACCAATGCGCTCCTTGGCCCCTCCCTAGTTCAGACCTTAGGATTTAGGGATTAGGGTTTAGGATTTAGGGATTAAGGTTTAGGATGTTGGGGATTAGGGTTTAGGATATTAGGGATTAGGGTTTAGGATATTAGGGATTAAGGTTTAGGATATTAGGGATTAGGGTTTAGGATATTAGGGATTAAGGTTTAGGATATTAGGGATTAGGGCTTAGGATATTAGGGATTAGGGTTGGGGATATTAGGGATTAGGGTTGGGGATTTAGGGATTAGGGTTTCGGATTTAGGGATCAGGGTTTGGGGTTTAGGGTTTCGGGATGGGGTGTCAATGGGCTTGTTGGTTTAGGGTTTAGGGGGTTTAGGGTCAGGCATGCTTCGAGTTGCATTTGCCATGTGGGAGTTTCCGAAAATAGGGGACCCTAAGATAGTACCCTAAATAGTAGATCCTTATTATAAGGACCCCAAAATAAGGTACCCCGAATTTTCGGAAACTCCCATGTTGACGGCGCAAAATGTTTCGGACACTGTTGCAGGGAGTCGCTCTTTGGAGATCGGGGTATCTTCCGCGCCACTCAGAGTTGACTCCATCCACAACAGAAACCCTAAACCCTAAACCCTAAGCCCTAAACCCTAAACCCTAAACCCTGAACCCTAAACCTTGAACCCTAAACCCTAAACCCTAAGCCCTAAACCATAAACCCTAGCCATCCTCAAACCCCACTCCGAAAGCTTAAGCCCTTAAGCCTGGCCCGAAATCTTCAACACATTCGGTGTTAATGTAGGAACCTGATGAAGAAACCCCCAAATGGTAGGATTCATATAAGGAGCCTAATAAAGGCCCAAGGTTTCTTAATCAGGTTCCTACATTATCTTGCCTCCTGTCTAAGCTACCCCGAAACCCTTCGGGGCTTTAGGGGGCTAGGATTTTGGGTTCATGGGTACGTTTCAAGTCCTGAACCCTAAATCCCCAAAATACCCATGAACCCTTTAAACGGTAAAACCCCAACGCCTTCAAACCTGAAACCCGAAAGCCCTAAGCCCTAAACCCCAA
This sequence comes from Symbiodinium sp. clade A Y106, assembly GCA_003297005.1. Lineage (NCBI taxonomy): Eukaryota > Dinophyceae > Suessiales > Symbiodiniaceae > Symbiodinium > Symbiodinium sp. clade A. The sequence goes on from BGNK01002801.1 coordinate 48,478, forward strand.
AGTACAAGGTGTGCTTTCCCTTGATGCTTCCTATAGCGGTACCTATTCATACCTGCTTTCAAGGGCCCAGAACTACAACCCTTAACGTTAGACCCTAAACCACAAACCCTAAACCAAACACCCTTAAAGGAACCCTAAACTCTAAAACCCCACACACAGAACCCTCATAATACAAACTTGTAAAGGAACCCCTAAGCCCTAGATCCTTATCCCTAGAGTACCCCAAACCTCAAACGCCACAAACCACCCTTAACCCTAAACCCTAAACGCTCAGTGAAAGACACCGTCGCAGAGATGATCGCCCATGAGAAGGAGAAAGAAGTGATGTCATACGTTGTTCAAAATGAGGTGGAGATGGGCGTCTTTCCCCTTTCATGTCGTTTTTTGCTTCTGAGAGTGCACGTCCGACTGGGCGGGCTGGCGAGTACACGATCACTTCCTGGCTTCCCCGAAACAACGAACCCCTTTAATCCTAAACCTCAAACCTGCAGTTGGAAGAGAGCCCATAAACAAACAAAGAAATGCCAAAACCCTAAACCCCACGCCCTAAACCCCATAAACCTTCAAACCCTTAACCCCAAACCCTAACCTCGCTAACCTCCCTAAACCCTAAACCCTAAACCCTACTAAATCCCCTCAAGGCGCCCCATGAACCACCGATCCCAGGTCGCCTGTGGGACGGGCCTCTACACGGATAGGAAGGGCTGGCCTTCGTGCAAAGTCTGCCAGGTGGGTCGGTTTGGGGTTTTAGGGGGTTCCTTTAAAGGGATCCATAAGGGCTCCTAGAAAAGGGATCTATAAGGGGTGTATATAAAGTTTGGGGTTTAGGGCTGTATATAAGTTTTAGGGTTTTTCGGGGTTTAGGATTGTGGGTTTTAGGGTTTTAGGGTTCCAGAAAACGGTACTATAGTAAGAGTTCTTCTAATGGGTACTATAGTAGGGGTTTTTAGGGATTTCTGTTTTTTTGGCTTTAGGGTTTTAAGGGTTTTCGGGTTTTAGGCCTTTAGGTTTTAGGTTTAGAGCTTTAGGGTTTTCGGGGTTTAGGATTGTAGGGCTTGGGGCTTCAGGGGTTTAGGTTGAGGGTTGTAGGGTTCTACCTTAACCTACCAAACCCTACTTTTTTGTCGGTTCTTATTATACACCCTAATATGGAATTTATAGGGACCCGACAAAAAGTAGGTTCTGGTGGGTTAAGGTAGGTTACGGGGTCGAGGGGTTTCGGGTTTTTAGGGTTGTGCTTCTTATTGTTTTTAGAGTTTAGTCGTTTTGGGTTTAGGGTTTAGGCTGTTGGATTTTCGAGTTGGGGTTTAGGGGTTAGCGCTTGCAGCAACTTGCAGGTTTGCGGGTTTGGCATTCAGCATGGTTTAGGGTTTGGAGTCTTGAAGGTACTTCTGGTTTTGGGTGAAGGGGCTTTAGACGGTAGCGTAAGGAGGCTCTAAAGTAAGGATTCACGGAATAAGTCTTGAGATTTTCAGGCAGAGGGCATGCGGCATAGGGTTTGCCTTCAAACACGAAGCACATTACCTGTCGATTTTGAGCAAGCTTTGGTGCATTCCAGGTGGGCTACGAGACTCGCCGGCGGAGGGCGCAAAGCTGCGAGCCGTGTGCAGCGGGCAGGTACCAAGATGCCTTTTTGGTCGCGCAAGGTCTCAGCTGCAAGCCGCTGGGACTAAGAGTCCTGTTTAGGGTGTTGAGGGGCCCAGGGTCGTACATGTGGGAGCTTCCGAAAATTAGGGTACCTTATTTTGGGGTCCCTATAATCAGGATCCTACTATTTGGGGTACTATATTTTAGTCCCCTATTTTCGGAAACCCCCATGTAGACGTTTGGCGAGTGCATTTGGCAGCTTTGGGTTTAGGTAGTGTGTGTCGGGGTTTGGGGTTCGCAGTTTCAGGGCTTAGGAGCTGCAGCATTTTAGAGTGTGCAGGCTGAGGCCTGCATTACTATTCAGCAGAGGTCCACATTACAACCCCTCAAACCCTAAACCCTAAAACCCTAAACCCTAAACCGTCAGCTTTACTTCACTGGGTTCATCGTATGCGTATTTACACATGGGTGGTTGTCAAGATTATGGTCCCTTTTTGGGTCCCTGCTACAATGCGGCTCCTATTATTTAGAGTCCCCAAAAAGGGACCCTAATTTTGACAACCACCCACATACATATAACTTCATATAAGCCTAGGGCCTAGGGTCCCGAGCCCACGTTTCAGACTCTACCTATTACTGCGCATATCTTGGACGCTGAGGGAGTGGCTGTTGGCTCTTGCTGTCATGAGCTTCCCGAGGCCCTAAACCCTGTCGGTGGGAACTTTGGTGATGGTTGCATTCGTAGAAGCAGAGTCGGTAGCACCATCATGCTTTGCATGGGGACTTGAAAAAACTCATGCATTACAATGTTGTTGGTTCTTTTTCGTAATCATCTTAGTTTTCCAAGGTCCAGCTCAGGGTCCCTGTTTGTCGTTAGAACATGACACAAAGCCCTCGAGGAACCCTTAAAGGAACCGTGAAAGGAACCCTTAAAGGAAACTGCAAAGGAACGAAGCTGTGGGGCCCAGTTTTTCCACCCACAAGGTTTTGTCATGTTTTGTGGATTGTCGCTTTAGTTTCCAGTGTTGGCATTGATGTATACACGAACCCTTCGAAGGGACCCTACACCCATCATTCATCGGGACCCTTAGGGGGGTGGGGGGAGGGGGGGTAGGGGGCCTTAATGCACTATAAGAACCTTATGAGGCCTATTTAAGGAAGTATAGTCCCCTACCCCCCTCCCCTTTACCCCCCCTAAGGGTCCCTATGAATTCTCGGGCGGCCAAGTTGTCAGGAGCTGTCCGGCCGGCCATTTCTCTGATACTGGCGCCGCCGTGCCTGGGATTATATGTTGGGTACTGCCCCCACTCAGTGTCAGCTGGATAATATTCATAATATAGATATATTAGGACCTTAATAGTAGCCCTATTGCAGACTGTTACTGTATGGGGGGCAGTACCCAAATTATATGCTTCGTGAGTTGGTAGAGGTGCAGTGGTTGTAGGGCTTTTAGAATTTCGGGCGCTCGGGGAAAAAGAGAGTTTCGGGTTTTCGAGGTCTTGAGCCTCCAGGGGCTTGGGGCTCGGGTTTTGAGGCTTTGGCTGTGGCGATTCGTGGAATCGGATGACAGCGAATGTAATATAGGGGCCCCAATAATTACCTATGCTATTTTGGGGGCTCCTTCTTAGAATTATATTATCATGGGCCCCCAAACCCTCTTCTAATCATTAAGGCCCCGACATTATCCTCCTCAAGTTGCACACCCTGCGGCTTAAGCCCTGCACCATGTACCCCTTTATTTGGTTGTTTGTTTATACTATGGTACCTCTACTATTTTTGGGGGTTCCTTATTATATTTATAGTATATGGGGCCCTAGTCTAATTATGAAGGCCCGCCCTGAGCCTAAAATCCTCAAACCCTGAGACCCTAAAAACCCTAAAAACCCCAAAACGCCCAACACCCTAAAAAGCCTAAAGCCCTAAAGCCCTAACGCCCCAAAACCGCCTTGAGCCTTGACTCCGACAGACTGTCTGGCTCTTAGTAGGGAATGGGGGAAGGCATCCCTATAGTAGCCCCTATGCAATCTCCAATAATAGTCCCCAAAATCCTACACCCTAAACCCCAACCCCTAAATTCCTAAACCCTAAACCCTAAACCCTAAAGCCCTAAATCCCTCATCCCCCAAAATTGTCGCCAGAACCCACTCCCCCATTCCCTGCTAAGAACCAGACAGAAGATGCAGGTGTGCACAGCTTGTGCCAGCGGGAAGTTCGCGGCCAACCCAGGGCAGTCAGAGTGTGAGACATGCTCCCCGGGGACTCCTGGCCCAGAGAGAAACCCAAAACCCGTAAACCCTAGTTTAGGAGAGTCTTCCTAAGCCCTAAACCCTAGTTTAGGGTTTGCAGTTTGGGGCTGAGTTTGTAGGGTTTTTTTGGGTGTTTTTTGGGGGTTTTTGTGCACCTGAGCGCCGCTTCGAAATTTACATAAGGTTCCGTTTCGGGCCGCTGTGAGCGATGTACTTGTCGGGCGATGCAGAAAGGACAGCTGACTCAGAAAACTGGCCGTTGTAGGAGTTGTGAATATTTGTGTGTGTGTGCGCGCGTGCGCGTGTGTTTGTGTTTGTGTGCGTGGGCGCTTGTTGTTGAAGTGAGGAACCCTAAACGATAAAACCCCAAACACCTGACCTTAGGGTTTAGGGTTTGGGCTTCAGGGTTTAGCGAGTGGACGTCGGGATTAGGTCTTAGGTTTTGGGGATCCTGAATCTAGGTTTCGGGTTTCTGGCTTAGCCCAGGACTCAGTCTTATCCTGCGGCTACGGCGTGCTTCAGCGACTGCCCGTGCAGTCAGGCGTTCAACTGCAGCTGTAGTTTCGGGCAGCACCTCTCCTACAACGTCACCGTGCCTGTTGCTCCGAAAGGACAGAAGAGTAACATAGGGGTAGGAATAATTAGTACCAGTCCCCGGTATAGTCGTAATAAAAGCATAGTCAATCTTACATGTGTGGTTTGTGAGGATGCTGGCACTACACCCATACATGCACCCTATCCAAGCGGTTTGCCTGGTTTAGGGTTTGGGGTTTAGGAACAAAAGGGCCGAATCACATCTTAACCCGTGTATCCTCCCATCAGGAACACAGTACAAAGTCCGGATGAAGTTTATCGGGGACAAGATCAGCTCTTGTCGTCTGATGGACCAGCCTGTGACGGATCTCAACATGAACAGCTCCTGCGACGAGGCGATGGATGCCGCTGATCTGCATTTCTGTGGCCCTACACCCTAAGCTCCAAACCCTAAGCGATAAACCCTAAACCCGAACCCCTAAACCCATAACCCGTAAACCCTAAACCCTGAACCCCGATACCCTTAATCCCCTCAACCCTAACCCCTAAACCCCTAGACCTTAAACCCTAAGCCCAAAACAACCCAATGCTTTTTCAAAAACCGAACTCCGCAGCCCCACACCACCCAGTTTGCAGGCTAGGTGTTCCTTTGCAAGACGAACATGTGCATCAGGGGTTTAATAAAGGCACCTTAGGAATGAGACTAGGGTTTCTGGTGAGGGTCCTCCAAAAGGGGTTCTATAACAAGGTTGTATAGGGTTTGCGTATAGGGGCCTTGATAATTGGAACAGGGTCTTGCGGTATATGGTACTGTAGCTACATTAGGGACCCTCGCGAAGAGGATTGTTAGTAATCGGGTCCGCTACAGTTCGAACAAGAACGGCACGTTTAGGTGTCCTCATGTTGTGAAGCCCCGGATATCGCTTGAGAAAAGGTCTTCGGGTTTAGGGTCCAGAGTAGATGTTCAATTCTATGTCGTCCACCATATATATATATATAATATGTGTACATATAAATAAATAGGAAATATATATGTATATGTATATGTATATGTGTATATGTGTATATGTGTATATGTGTATATGTATATATGTATATATGTATATATGTATATATGTATATATATATGTATATATATGTATATATGCATATATGTATATATGCATATATGCATATATGCATATATGCATATATGTATATATGTATATATGTATATATGTATATATGTATATATATGTATATATGTATATATGTATGTATGTATATATATAGATATTTGTGCAGACATATGTATACACATATATACCGTACATTTCCACACATGCACACTTACCTTAACATCTCCGAAAACCTTACTCTAGTTATTGAGACCCCAATGTAAAGGTACATGTCCTTCACAGAGCAAGACAAAGCAGCCAAGGCGACCGGCTCGAACTACAGCGGGTGCCAAGACAGAGCCTCGGCAGCTTAGGGCTTTGAGTTTTAGGATTCAGGATTTAGGGTTTAGAGTTTTTAGGGTTTAGGGTTTAGGCTTTGGAGTATAGGGTTTAGGCAGTTCTTCAGCCGAGCTTTTGCTTTGGCTTAACGTTTTCACAGGAGCAGTTACATATCTTGATCCTAGCTTTATGATAAAAAGGCTTTATGTAATGTTAAGAAGAGTGAAAATCGGACATGTTTTTAATCAGACAAGAAGAGTTACAATGACCAGAGTGTTCAGTATATGATCGTCCTAAAAGGGACAAGAGCCCGTCGTTGTTCAAGGGCCCTAAACCCATAAAGCCCTGAGCCCTAAACCCGAAGGCCCTAAACCCGAAGACCCTGAACCCTAAACCCTTCCAGAACCCTTAAACCCTAATCCCCTGTCGAACCCTCAAGCCCTCATAGAACCCTAAACCCTAAACCCCCAAACCTTAAAACCCTACCTAAAGCTTCAACCCCCCAAGCCCTACAGGACCCTAAACCCTGAACCGCAACCCCAAACCTCTAAAGCCCCAGAGGCCTAAATCCCTAAAGACCCAAAACCTAAACCCCAAGACCCCAAACCCCAAAACCCTAAACCCTGAACCAGGGACCACCTCCGGACGCTTGTGCTTGGCCTGGAGCGCCCGTTTGACCGAGCTCGAGGACCTTGAGGGATGTAGGAGTTTCCGAAAAACCCCCTGAAGGGGGCTATGAACGTTCCTTTAAAAAGGTGAAGGGTTTCAGGGTTTAAAGGGTTAGGCGCTTGGGAGTTTGAGATTTGGGAGTTTCCGAAAATTAGGGGTACCTTATATGGGGGTCCTTATAATAAGGATCCTGCTATTTAGGGTACTATCAGTTTTTTTGGTAAAAGGGCTCTATAAGGGTCTAGAGTTTCAAAAAATAAGGGGGTACCTTACTTTGGGATCCTTATAATAAGGATTCTACTACTTGGGGTACTATATTAGGGTCCCTATTTTCGGAAACTCCCATGTAGGGAGAGGGGCCCCAAAACCCCAAGCCTTTTGGGTTTGCGGCATAGAAGCAAATGTTTTGGGCTCTAGGGTATAAAAGCACATGTTTAAGGGTTAGGGTATAAAGCAAGGGTTTAGCATTTAGGGTCTAGGTTTCACCCCAAGTTGCCCTAAACCCGATGCTCTACGCCCGAAGCGACCTCTGACCCGGAGGATCCATGCAACGTAAGGGCCTGGGCAGCTAGTAGTACTATTCTTCCGGGTTCTTTCATGTAAATATCAGTATAGAGACTCTCCAAATCCGCTTTCTCGGCAGGACAGGATGGGAAGGGCGCTCAACCAGAGTGAGAGAGACTTGCCTGCAGCTTTGCCGGGCTCTGTTACGGGTTTAGGAGTTTAGGGTTGAGTTTTAGTGTTCCCTAAACCCTAAACCCCAAACTCTAAACTCTAAACTCTAATAATAAAGCCTCGGGTTGAGAGAGCTTGCGTGCACCTTTTGGGCAAACTATCTGGCGAATCTAGCGGTCAATGGAAGCTTTTTTTGTTACTGGGCTCTATGGACGGTCCATAATTAGCAGTCCGTGTGATTCACTGTGTATATAGACACGCACACGCACATGCGCTCCTTACTAGTATCGCAACAGTCCCAAACCCGAAAAAAGCCCTAGCCCTGCATAAGGCCGACGCAAGAACAGCCTGAATGCCTGAATGATTACCAATACTGTTCCTGCGGGTTCCGTATTATAGTTATGGTATAATATAACCCTGAACCTACTCTAATCATTCAGGGCTCATTACGCTGCTGGACGAAGCGCTAGGATCACAGACGTCACAAATCCCGGTCAGGAAGCCAGGCAACCTAATACCTTGTACTTAATAGAACATGCTTGTAGATACGCGAGGTTAAGGTATAGACACACATACATGGGTGGTTGTCAAAATTATGGTCCCTTTTTGGGTCCTTATTATAGTACGGCACCTATAATTTAGGGTACCCAAAAAGGGACCATAATTTTGACAGCCACCACATACATGCATACATACATACCCTGAAGTATCCAGAGATCCCAAAGTTTCGACTTAGCGTTGTGCTGGCAATTTTGGGGGTATTGGGACCCCAAACCCTAAACCCTAACCCCAAAACCCTAACCCCAAAACCCTAAACCCTAACCCCAAAACCCTAAACCCTCAACCCTAGACACCCACCAGGAATGGTCGCAGGCCTCGAGTCGAGCTTCTGTCGCAATCCCGACAACTCTTCAACCATTTGGTGCCTCTTTGGCTCGGGTTTTGAGGGTTTCGGGCTTTGAGGGTTTAGGGTTTAGGGTTCACAAGGGTTGTATACCAGCTTTATACTGTATCTCTATGTGTTTTTTTTCTGTGTGGAGGGGCGGTCTCATCTCGGAATTACAGCGGAAACACCAACAACAGCGACAACAACAGCATCTGCAACAACGACAAAAAAACCTTCTAAGCTTACGCCCTGAATCGTCGAGAATCATCCCTAAAGGCAACTTAAGCCCTATAACCTGAAGCTCGAGATGGGTGCGCAACATCTCGGTGTCGCACTAGATAAGCTCTCTCCGTTTTGAAACCTGGTTGCCGTTGCGTTGTATGTCAGTTTCAGAAGATCACAACAGGATCCGTATTATGAGGACTCCCAAGTAGTAAGGTACGGTTGATGGACAAAATCCTGCATGACCCTAAGGACCCTAAACTATGGGAATTATGGTATATTCCTTAAAATGGGTAATGCAGGATTTTGTCCATCAACCGTACCGCTACTTTCCGGACCCCCTCCCCACGCACCGAGGGGCGGATGCCCAGTGTTGCAGACCACTGATTACTAGAGCCCCTTCTCTTTACAAAGATTATAACAGCGATCCTAAGAATGGTTCAGGGCTAGGACTTAAACCCTAAACCCTAAACCCCTTCTCTTTCAGAGAAGTAAAAAATCGCGATCCTAAGAATGGTTCAGGGTTCGGGCTTTAAGGAAATAAGGTCCCCCAACACCCCAAGCCTTAAAGCAACGACCATCTACTCTACACCTGGTTGGTTTAGGGTTTAGGGTTTAGGCCACACACGCACAAAAAGCAAGACACTCATCTGTTGTCAAGGCTTTCGATGAGGCATGTCGTTGGAGAACTCGGTTAGCTGTCCCTTTTCCCTGAACCCCTAAACCCCCCCCTAAACCCGAAGCCCCAAAAGAAAGCATTGAAACCAGCACCCGAAGCCCTGAACCTCTAAAGCTTAAGCCTTAACGAGGTGCTACGTCCAGGATGATGAGGTGGCCTGGGAGTATTGCCAACCGAAGGTTGAGCGTGTCTTCGAGACAACCATGAGGCCTTCAAGGAAGGGTTCCCTCAAGGGTTCCTTTGAGGGTTCCTTCAAAGTTTCACCCAAGGGTTACCTTCTTCAAGGGTTCCCTTACGGGTTACCAAAAGGGGTCTGTAGGACTTCTACAGGCGTTCTGGGAAGCTTCGTTCGGTTCCTTTTGTGAGGGTTTGCAACCACCATGAGGCAACTTCAAGCGGCAACTTCTCAGAAGGCAAAAAGTCGAATTCTGAGCACCCATAGCACAGGCCGTGTTGCATGGGGACCTAAAAATCCATATAAGACCCTGTAGAGTCCTTTGAAAGCCCTATCAAGGCACAGCCGCTTCAACAGCCTTATCAAGTCGTATAAGAACCCGATGAAACCTTATGAAACTGTATCCTCGTACCTAAAACCTAAAACCCTACGTCAGCCTTAAATTTGGCCCTCAACCCTAAACCTTAAACCCTGACCCCTAAACCCTCACGACAGAAATAACTAGAAATTCCTTGTCTTGAATCCCCTAAACCGTCGATGTCGGCCAACCTTGCGCTGTAGGTTCATCAGCAGAACAAGCAATTTCGATAAACCAACTTCTACAACACCTTCAACCTTACGCCCCTTCAGCCCTCAGTCACGAGCCCAGCCCACGAGCCCCGAACCCCAGCCCCAGCTCAGTCCCAGCCCCCACGGCCAGAGCCCAGCCCCCGGCCCATCAACTCCGAAATCCAGTTTAGAACACTTGCTCAAAACGTTTCGGTCTCAAAACTTATAGGCACCCAAACCCTTATAACAATTTCTATACAGTCTAAATCCTGAACTAAACCCGTAAACTTCAAAGTCCTCCGACGAAGGCTCCTGGGCTTGGGCTCGGCCACAATTCGCCTCTCCGGCGATCGAGAGACCTGTCGGGGCCTGCAGGAGCAGGGGGAAACCGTTATATATATATATATATATATATATTTTATTTATTTATTTACTTATTTATTTATTTTTTGAGGGGAGGGAGGGGGGAGGTTTTTTTTTCCAGGGTTTGCAGAGCTGCAGGGTTGTCAAAGGGATTTGTTTGTAGTTTTTTGCATTTTTATCGTATGGTTTCGTGGGTTCATTTTGTAAGTCTTGTTTTCGAAGGTGTTAAGCAGCCTTTAAGGCTTACTAGAAGGGTTCTATCAGGGTTGCCCTACACCCCAACCCCCAAACCCTAAACCCTAAACCCTTAACCCTAAACCCTAAACCCTGAACCCTAAGCCCTTAACCCTAAACCCTACAAGGGTTTTACAAGGGGCTCATCTGCAGGAGTTCGCAGTACTTCATCCCATGAAGGCGGCTCGGCACAGCGTTAGGCCTTTGGGGCTTTAGGGGTTTAGGGTTTAGGGGTTTAGGGTTTAGGGATTTAGGGTTTTGGGCTTGAGGGTCTTGCGGTTTAGGGTTTAGGGTTTTGGGGTCATGGCGTTTTAGGGCTTGGGGGTTTAGGAATATGGGGTTTAGGGTCTTGGGGTTTGGGGATTTAGGGTTTTGGGGTTCAGGGTTTTTCAGAGGGTTTAGGGTTTTGGAGGGGGTGTAGGGTTTTTAGCCCCAAAATGGCCCCTAGCTTGGCCCAGGCAACCTGGGGCACGTGCCGAAGCAGTGCAAGTCGAGACACCTGGCGCATCCTGCCCGTGGCCGCATCGCCAGGCGAAGAAGCCGCCCTAACCCCCAAACCCGAAAACAACCCTAAACCCTAAACCCTAAACCCTAAAACAACGCTAAACCCTAAACCCTAAAACAACCTTAAACCCTAAAACCCTAAAACAACCCTAAACCCTAAACCCTAAACCCTAAAACAACCCTAAACCCTAAACCCTACAACAACCCTAAACCCTAAACCCTAAAGCAACCCTAAACCCTAAACCCTAAACCCTATTGTAACTACTAAGGCCCCTCTTCGGGCTCGGAGGTTCGGGTCTTGAGTTGGTTATCAACCTTGCAAGACGGCAGACGTCATTATCTGCAGCAGATCAGAAAGATCTAAGACCTAAACCCAAAACCCTAAACCCTAAACCCTAAACTCCTAAACCCTAAACTCCTAAACCCCTAAACCGTGAATACTTGCTGTCACCGCAGCTCACTCAGCTGCAGGACGAGTTTTGCTTCAGTTCACTGGCAACGCTCGGCACTTGTGCGCTGGCCAGGCCGAGTTGATTTGTCAAGCTTCCACTATCTGCCATAGCACCTGAAACCTTACGCCCCTCAACCGCGTTTACTCTCAACCTTGAACCCTGGAACCTAGCCCGTAGCCCACAAACCCTGAACGCACACCTGTTGTCGAAGAATTTAGAGAAATTAAGCGTTATGGGACCCATATAGAACTCCTAAAAGCAGACCGGAAGTGCCTCCACCGGAAATCCTAAGCTCTTACATGCTAGGTCCTAAACTCAAGAATAAGTTCAGACAAGAATCCTAAAACCCATGGGCGCTTATCAACTTTCCTACGAAAACTAGAGAAGCCCGCCTAAACCCTATGCCCGAAATCCATCACTTTAGAAGCTCAGAATCCTTCAACCCTAAATCACTATAAGGGCTGCAGCCTAAGCCGGAAACCCTCAACTAAATCTTGCGCTCTAAAGTGTTGAAACATGCCCTAATGACCCTCAAAATAAAGCTGCTAGCCTTCTAGTACCCCTGTGTAAGCCTCATGGAAAGCCAAAAGCCCATCAGCAAACATCTTCCGGAACCCTTCTCGGGAATGTAGTGCCCTGTGAAGCCCTTATGGATACCCCGAAGAGCGTCAGTTGGAAATCTTAATCTAGGTAGGGCTTTGGGACATTCTATATTTTCCCTTATTGGGCTTAAGAGGATCTTATTTACTAATATTTTTACCAAATCTTCCACTCGTAACGCTTAATCTCTGAAGCTCTTGAATCTTAAGCTCTTAACCCTTGAGCTCTTAGATTCTTGAACTCCTGAACCTCATCTCTTAAACCCTTATATCTTAGACTCTTGAGAATTTTAAACTCTTACATCTTAAACCCTTAAACCTTCAACCCCACTTTCCTTAAACCTTACATCTTAAGTTCTTGCATCTCAAGCCCCTAAACCCTACACCCAGAACCCTTAACCCCTAAGACGGTCAAATCTAAAGCGAGCTTCTTAAGCCCCTAAACCCTAAGCCCCTTAAGCCTAAACCCCAAAGGGCATTATTAACTCTAAACCCAACCCCAAAGCCCCTTAACTCCCAGCTAGTTTCTGAAACTTCTAAACCCTAGACGCCCAAACCCCTAACCCTTAAACACTAAACCCCAAAGCCCCTTATCTCCTAGCTAGTTTCTCAAGCCCTCAAACCCTAAACCCCAAACCCCAAAGCCCAACCGTTACGGTCGTCTGGACGCCTTTTGGGTAAAAGACACGAGGGTTCAAAAAAAAAACCCAAAGCCCCTTAACTCTTAGCTCCTTAGGCCAGAAAGCCCAGAAGCTCCGTAGGACGGCCAAATGCTCGACTGCTACGAGCACGACCTGAATCAGCTGGTGCTGTGGGGTTCAGGGTTTAGGGTTTAGGGTTCAGGGTTGAGGATAGAGGGTTTAGGGTTTAGGGTTCAGGGTATAGGGTTCAGGGTTCAGGGTTTAGGGTTCAGGGTTCAGGGTTTAGGGTTTGGGGTTCAGGTTTTAGGGGTTCAGGTTTAGGGTGGAGGGTTTGTTTCATTAAATGGGGCGTTTATTTAAGGGGCCCTAAAAATAGCAATCGGGTTTTGGTGTATATTATAGTTTAGTTATGTTACGATCCCAATTCCTTACCCCTAAAGCCAGAACCCGAAAACCTTGGCTTTGAAACGGTAAACCCTAAACCCTCAAGCCGTACCAGGTGCCGATGGAATCTCTCCACGAAAGTATCAGCCAATGGACCATGAAAGAGCCTTGGAACTTTTTCGGGGAATCTACCACTAGATAAGGTAGTGTACTGGTGAATGAAAGGGCTTCCTAAGGATCCTAGGGCCCTAAACCTTACACTCCCTAAACCCTAAACTCCCAAAACCCTAAACCCCCTAAACCCTAAACCCTAAACTCCCTAAACCCTAAACGCCCTAAACCCTAAACGCCCTAAACCCTAAAGCTTAATTTCAGAAGGATTCACCGAGCACCGAGGAGCATGGGAACGTGGAGCACCGCTGTGGTATTGAAGACCATTCCACCTGCTCTCCAGTTGCTGGGCTTTGGGTTTAGGCTTTTTTTTTAGGTTGAGGGTTTAGGGTTTAGGGTTTAGGGGTTTAGGTTCGGGGTTAGGATTTAGAGGACCTCCTAGCCTTTTTTCGGAGCCCCAAAACACTAAGCGTGCAGCCTTACAATCTTTCTCTAAGCCCCGAAGCGCTGGGCCGCCCAGGCCCCAGAATCCTAAGCCCTCGGCTTGCCATGCAGACCTAAAAGGCAACCCAAAGCCCCGACGCCGGAAGCCCCCAACACTAAGCCCTCCCCTGCATTTAGGCTTGAAGGCACAACAGACCCTAAGCCCTAGACCCTTAAACCCTTAAACCTTAAACCCTTAAACACCTAAACCCCTAAACCCCTTAACCCTAAACCCCTAAACCCTTAAACCCCTAAACCCCGTAGTAGACCCTAAGCGCTCCGTTGGGATCGCAGAGGTTACTGCCAGCTCGAATGGCAACCCCTTGAAGCTTTTGGTCTCCATGGGGAAGGCCCCTTCGGTGTTTTTTTTTACAGGGGCTTTACTATAGAGGCCGCAATAATTACCAATACTATTTTGGGGTTTCTTTTTTTTAAATGTGGTATAATGGGCCCCAAAACCCTATTCTAATTCTTAAGGCCCCTACATGAAGGTGCAGTGTTTAGGGCCTGGGGATGAGGGGGCTTTGGGTTTAGGGCTTAGGGATTTAGGGTTTAGGTGTTTGATGGGGCTTTAGGGTTTGGGGGTTTAAGGCTTGGGGATTCAGAGCTTAGGGGTTCGGTGCTTAGGGATTTTCGTTGCGGCTCAGCGGGATTGGGGGCTTAAGGTTTAGGGTCTAGGGCGGGAATTAGGGCTGCCAAGGGTTTGCTGTAACTCCAAGGATAAGAGGAGGGACCCTTAATAAGGACCCCTGGGCATATAACCTTCATATAGCTATTATATACCCATTATATTGACCGTTATAGGTGGGGGATCCCCATTAAGGGTCCCTCCTTTTGCCCTTTGAGTGCTTTTGCTTAGAAGGCTTTTGTAAGTGCTTTTCTTGGGGTTCACTGTTCACAGACCGTTACAAAGATGTTCCCAAGGGTTCTATCCAGGTTCAAAGAAGAGGGTTGGGTTTTAGGTAGTGGGCTCTTGTTAAGTTGAAGTTGTCATGACGGGGATAGAAAACAAAGTCAAGGCATTCCTTATGGCTTAGAATACAGTAGACTCTTAAGCAAGCAGCCAGAAAATCCACCGCCCTGAGCCTTACTTGGAGGTTCAGGGGTAGTTTTTAGCGGGGCTATAAGTCCCCTAATGTGGCCTACAAGTATAGTCCCACTTATAACCCACGTATAATCACCCATGAACCTCCAAGGAAACCCTAGGCCCCGGCTTGGTTTTCGGATTTCAGGGCGCCGATCCCTAAACCAAACCGGACTCTTCACAGCTTTGCAACTCGCTTGAGGCCGGTGTATAAGACTACACCTAAACCCTAAACCCTAAACCCCTAAACCCCTAAACCCTAAACCCTAAACCCTTACAAACTCTTCTGGTAGCCTGCCAGAACCCAGAAAGCGCTAGCTTCCCCGAGCTTGAAGCCTACAGAAGATTCGGAGAGCCCGTTCTAACAACCGAATACTGCGCATATCTATATACATGCACGCACCCGTATCGGACATATGCAACGCACACCCTTGTAAGCCCGAAAGATAAACCCTAAACCCTAAACCCTAAACCCCTAAACCCTAACCAGGTGGGAGATCCAGTTGGCCAGCACTTCCTGTCCAAGGTCCAGCTCAAGAACACTTCAGTGCCCGGCCAGTTCCGCTACAGCCGCCGGTGTGCAATGACCTGTGGAAGTTTTCCTTACGTTTTCTGGATTTCTAGGGTTTCCTAGTCTGAAATGGGGTGTTGTGTGGGACCATAAGGGGATGCAAGTACTAGTTCTTCAGACCCTTGTATTAGGGTTCGTCGTATTGGTCTTAGTCGGCTCTGTTCTTTGTATTCAGGGTTTAATTACGTTTTTTCGGCTAGGGTCTCTTGTCCTCTCTGATGTCGGTATCAGTAACTCCATCATTCGCAGATTGCCCACTCATGTAGGCTATTGGATGGCCAGCGGCGTCTTTGATTCTGCGAACTGCCATGACCTGCAGACAGACTGTGTCCAGGCAGGCAGCGGAAGATTGTTAAACGCGATGCGCTCCATTTTGCATCGTGATTCCACGAAAGACCCATCCCAGACTCTACGCCCCATGGCCGAAACCACGGTTTTCGCGCATGCCTTTGAATCTGAATCCTTAAACCCCAAACACTTAACATTCCTAAACCCCTAACCCCAAACCCTAAAACTCAAACCGCCCATCCCAAATAGGGGACCCTAATATAGTACCCTAAATAGTAGGGTCCTTACTATAAGGACCCCTGAACATCCAAACGTAGGAAGCTCCAAACAGGAGCATCAGTGTTTGAATGGGGAGAGCCGTGAGCCGCAAGTATTACGGTTATGGGCTGTAGGGTTCAGAGTTTAGGGTTTAATGCTTAGGATTTAAGTCGTAACGGTTTCTTTAGCTATTTGAGGCTTTAGGGTTTAATGTTTAGGATTTAGGTGCCACGCGTTTTGGGGGCTTAGGTCGTAACGGTTTCTTTAGCTATTTAAGGGTTTAGGGCTTAGGGTTAGGGTTTAGGGATCACAAGTTAAGGGCTTTAGGCTTACCCTGTCGTCAGCAGGCCACAGACTCGGAGCTCTACCAGCTTGAGGCTCATCGCGCGCCTTTGCAAGACTCGGCGCGTAGGGTTTCAAGGTTTAGGGGTTTAGGACGTCGTGCTGTTGAGTTTCCCCCCCCCAGGTTTTTGTTTTAAGTCAGGGCTTTGTAGGTACTGGAAGGTTTTGTAGGGAACCCTGAGCCCTAAAAAGCGGCTAATCTTGAGAGCTTTTATTTCGGTTTCAGGAGTGCGCATCTTCCAAGCATTACGCTGCTAAGATGATGCATGCAGGATGGCGATGGGCAATGACCATGGTTGTGATGACGATGGTGAGGAGGATAAACCTGAAACCCTGGGTTGGTTTGGTTGGTTGGCTGGTTGGTTGGTTGGTTGGTGCATGATGAGGCGACGACGATGGTGATGATGATGACGATGGCGGTGTTCATTGATGACGATGACGATGACTGTGGTGATGATGGTGCTGACCAGCTTTTTTTTCAGTGGTAGGAACTGAGGTTCAATGTGGAAGAGGCCAAGCTTTGCAATCGGCGCCCTGGCGTGTTAAGCGTTTCGTGGTTTAGGGGTTCAGGGTTTAGGGTTCAGGCTTTAAGGTTAAGCATAGGATTCGGGGCTGCGATTTGAGGTGGCTAGTACTTACTACTATTATGCCCCCCAGCCCTTAACTACAATCCCTAAACCCTAAACCCTAAACGTGCGCGGAGGATTGGAATCTCGGGTCGAGGGCTCAAAAGTCGCTCTTCACTGGGCCCTCCCCGGAGTTGTTCTCTGGTGTCAAATGCCTCAAGTGATCCGTCCGTCCAAGTGGCGAACTGTTTGAGTTTCGGCTGTAGGATTTAGAATTCCGGGGATTGAGGATGTGGGATTTAATCTTTAGGACGTTGCCGTCCAGCCTTGAATCCAAAACCTCTTGGGTACGGAGGTTTTCATACGTCTATGCAGACAAGCCCACGGTTTAGGGCTTAGGGTTGAGGGTTTAGGCTGAACTGAGGGAACATCAGCGGGGTTCCCACTTCTCCTTCGCTCACGGCTTTGGGATGGTCTTCATTTGCCTAAACCCTCAACCCTACACCCCAAGTACTTGACTGCTTGACCCTAAACTCACAGGCCGAAGCTCGAAACCTTAAGCCATACACTTCCTAACGCCTAAGCTCTAAACCTTTAAGCCATACACTTCCTAAGGCCGAAGCTCTAAAGCCTAAACATCCCCAAACCCTAAAGACATCGATTTGCTGAATCCGAGGTGGCCTTCCAAACGTGTCCTCAGGGCTACCAGTGCCTGGGCTCTACCGGACCGGGTCACCAGGGCCTAGAGGTTAGGTTTTAGGAGGGTAATGAGGAACCCTCAATTCACGACGAGATAAAAAGCCCTACTTGGAGGTTCATGGGTAGTTATAAGTTATAAGTGGGGTTATAAGTCCCTTAATATGGGTTATAATTATAGTTACCCTACTTATAACCCCACTTATAACTACCCCTGAACCTCCAAGTAGAGCCCAAAAAGCCCCCAAACCCAAGCCCTGAAAGGTTCGGCGAGCCATTCGAAGCGTCTGATGCACTTGGGGTCTGGGGTTTAGGAGTTAGGGTTTGGGGTGTAGGGTTTAGCACTCGATAGAAAGCGTGGTCCAATTTTCAAGGCCCCTCGATTCGTAGGGATCCCGAGCTTCGGCTGCAAAGAGGGCTCTTCAGGAAGTCCAGGAAACTTGTCAAGTCTGCAGGGCCTCAGCCAGATCCGTTGGTTTAAGCTTCCTGCCTTGACGCTTATCAAGACCCGAAAAAGCCTTGATGATGAACACTAATGCCGCTAGCCTAGAGTCCACCTATAGTAGAAGCCAGAAAGTTGGAACATCGTTCTCCTCATGCCCTTAAGGTAAAGTATAAGGGATCCTAGCACGAATCCTCCTAAACCCATGTTCCAACTTTCTGGGATGCGCTGTAAGTCTTAAACTCCAAACCTTAAACTCTAAACCCGGTAACTGATCTAGGTATGCTTATCGCTGCTGCGACTTGCACGGCATGGGCGGCTGCGATCTCGAGCTGACGCCATGGACGAAGCGCGAGCCTTCGGTTCAAGGACGCATCGAGGCCTTGGCGAAGCACGTGATGAGCTGCAAGGACTTCCTGCTACCATAAGGATTACTTAGGGGGGCCTCAATACCTAGAATAGGGTTTGGGGGTATATTCTGGGTTTAGGGTTTTAGGGCTTAGGGTTTAGGGTGCAGGGTTTAGGATGTAGGGATTTTCCGTTTGTACGTGATCGTCTATTTGTTGAGTCTTCTTTGAAAATGCAGTAAGTGCTGCCGCTGCTGCTGTTGCTTCTCCTGCTGCGGCTCTTCCTCTCGGTAAGCTTGAAACCCTGCGCCCTGAATTCTAAGTCCCGAAAGCCCAAACCATCCCAAACCTGACAACCGAAGAGGACGGCTGGTTGCTATTTAACCATCAAAACTTATACGGGAGTTTCCGAAAATAGGGGACCCTAATATAGTACCCTAAATAGTAGGATCCTTATTGTAAGGACCCCAAATAAGGTACCCCTAATTTTCGGAAACTCCCATAGCAACAAGAGGGACAGCTGGGTGCTGAGCCCGAAAAGCCCCAAGTCCCAAGGCCAAGGCCTAACACCCCTCCAACCCTAAACCCTAAACCTTACAAAAAACCTGAAAGCCTAAACCCTAGTTTAAACCCTAAACCCTAAACCTTATGTAAAACCCTACTCCCTAAACCCTAAAACCCTAAACCCTAACCCTTATATAAAACCGTAAACCCTAAACCTTACATAAAGCCCTAAAGCCCAAACCTTGTGTATGGCCCTACACCCTAAACCAAAAACGCCCTACACCCTAAACCCTGAAACCACTGGCTCCTCCTGGTATAGGAATTCTTGCTGTACTGCAGTCGGAAAAGAGCCCCAAAAAAAAAACCCTAAGACCGCGGAATTGCAGAGGACAGCTGGGTGCTGAGCCACTTCGTCCTGGAGGCGAAGGATCCCGGCGAGAGCAACTCGGAGGTTAGACTCTCAGCCTTTCTTCTCAGAGCTCTTGGTCTTCTTTTAAGGTTTTAGGGGTTTAGGGTTTAGGTTTTGCCTGTTACAGCTAGGCTTGATGATTAGAGTTTTGAACAGTTTTGGCAAGTTTTGGCAGTTTGTGTTCCCAGGCCTTCGAACCCTTCCATGCTAAGCAGCACAAGCTTGAATGCTGCTTCACCACGATGCACCAGATTTTGCCCAAGAACAAAGTACTGCTGATAAGAACAGGCTTAGCGGTCCTGCGTGCAGCTAAGGATTGTTATACCCTAAATCTTAAACCCTGAACCCTAAACCCTAAACCCTAAACCCTGAACCTTAAATCCTAAACCCTAAACCCTGAACCCTAAACCCTAAACCCTGAACCCTAAGGATTCTTATACACCTGCTGTGAGATCGCACCACACGAGCCTCTATCCATCATCGGGGAGCAGCTCGGCTCTTGAAGACTGAGCTTAGGGTTTAGGGTTTAGGGTTTATAGGGTTTCGGGTTTAGGGGTTTAGGGGTTTAGGGGTTAGGGTTTAGGGTTTAGGGGTTTAGGGTTTAGGGTTTGGGTTTAGGGTTTGAGCTGGAAGAATTGGTGCCGTAGTTTAGTACAAGGGGCCTGCATAATTAGCATAGGGTTTGTCGGGTATAATCATATGGCGACTCTAATGGATACTATTGCAAATTATCCCGACCCCTACATGAGACTTCATTGTAGGGGGGTCGGGGTTCAAGAATCCTTGCCTTACGTCGTTGAGGGCTTTAGGGCTTTGAGGTTCGGGTTTTCAGGGTGCTGGGGTTTCGAGCCAGTGGCTTGGGCACCTGCAGAATTCAACAAACCCAGACTTATTGAATCTTAGCAGCTGAGTGAGTATACATTACACTCTTGGGATAGCAACATCCCTACCGATCCGAAAGTTCAAACGTTTTGGGGCTTATGAACTCAGCCATCAAGGAATATTGCGACAATCAAATCCTGACAACGGCTAATCTTCAGAGGCCACATGTGCATCCGAAGCCGATAAAGCGTTTAGAGAATGGGCTTTTACTAGGGATTTGGGGCACCCAGAATAGCATCAGACAAGGAATTCCCAAACCCAAGTATGCTTGGAAAACGCCAACGACGTTGTTAAGAAAAACCCAAATTCAGCTTATAAGTCCTTTAAAAGAGCCCGAAAGGCCGCTCAAAGCCTATACTCCTCCTTTTAAGTCTGTATATATGTATATACATAATACACATATATATATATGATACAGATAGATAGATAGATAGATAGATAGAAAAATAGATAGTGACCTCATCTTTTCAAAGCCGTCTCAATGTAGGAAAAGCCCTCTGCCGCTTTCCTACGCGAACTTCGAGGGCTTCTACTTCCCCACCTCTCGCGTGGAGGGTCGGCTGCCTCTCGGCTTTCCATGTGGATTTTCAGGGGCTTTAACTGGGGTTTAGGATTTAGGGCTTCGGGCTTTGGGGTTTAGGGTATAGGGCTTCGGGTTTAGGGTTTAGGGTTTCGGGCTTATAGGGTTTAGGGTTTGGTATAGGGTGTTTTTGATGGCAGTTTGGTTGTATGGGGGCTTTCAAAGGGTTCGATATGGTGGTCACTCCTCCGACTTTCCCGGAGACCCCCCTCGTTAAGAATCCGTATAAAACCCTGAGAGAACCCTTAAAGGAACCCTTAAAGGGAACCCTTCAAGGAACCTTTAAAGGAACCCTTAAAGGAACCCAGTAGAGGACCATCACTATTGAACCGTTAGAATCTCGACCGAACCCACAGAAACCCTGCAGAAGAAGCCTACACCCTAAACCCTAAACCCTGGCCTGCACTCCACTCAGTCTGACCCGCTTGTGCTCCCTGGCCTCCGCTTGGGCCTGTCAAGCTGTTCTACATAATATAGGGGCCTCAGCAATTACCTATACTATTTTGGGGGTTCCTCACTAGAATTATAGTATAATGGGCCCCAAAACCCTCTAATAATTAAGGCACCTTTTGTACATAAACCAACAGGTTAAGGGTTTTGGGCCGTCTTGGGTGTAGGGTTTCAGGGTATTTGTGTATTGGGAGGGGTTTTTCCCGCCACAGAGGTTTCCAATCATTTAGTCGTTCCAGTAAGCTCGCGGTGCTCCTGCATGGAGGCATTAAGCCAGAGCCATACGCCGACAAAGCCCATCCCTTCTCAAAAAACCCAACACTAAGCCACAGCCTTAAGCTCAAACGAGAACCGACCGCCAGCAGCTCCCATCACCCTAAACCCCCAGTCCCCTTCAGGCTCTATCCCCTTGGAGAACCCTTAGAGAAACCTTTCAGAACCGTTACCAGTTCTTTTTTCGTCTTAACCCCGTACACGATTTGAAGCCTGTTTTTTTGCCAACACCGGAGAGCTGAAAACAACCACCACAAGGCTGCTTCTGGCTTCCGAAGGCACGCGAGCAACCAAGTCTTAATGGCTGCGCTAGCTCGAAACGATGCTTTATCACTACAGAACCCCTAAATATCACTACAAAACCCCTAAAGAATCTGCTTTAAACACCCTCGTTTTAGGCTCTATCACATGGACCATGCCTTCGATCGCCAAGCCGCAACCGCCGTTCGCAACTTCAGCTTCGATCCGCATCACGGCCACTGGTGCCTCTTCCTGGCGACCTGGCCCAACTTCTTTCTGCAAATCGTCACCCTTGAAACCCCTACAACCACCGACACCCCAAAACCCACAATTCTCCGAAAATCCCCTAAAACCCCTGGACCCCCAAAAACCCCTAAAACCCTAAAACCCCTAATTAAACCCCTAAACCCCTAAAGCCCCAAAACAAAACCCTTAAAAAACCCAAAACCCTAAACCCCTAAACCCCTAGAACCCTAAAACCCCTAAAACCCTTAAACCCCTGAAACCCTTGAAACCCCCAAAAGCCGAATCCAAGGAGCCCCTCTGAGTAACACTAAAGCCCAAGGCTCCTCTTAGCCTTCCGACAAAGGAGAGGTTTAGGCTTTTAGGGTTTGAAAACCCCTAAAACCCCCTAAAACCCTTAAAATTTTTAAAACCCCTAAACTCCGACAAAGGAGAGGTTTAGGGTTTAGGGTTTCTAAACCCCTAAACCCCCACAGGAGGTTTAGGGTTTAGGGTTTCTAAACCCCCAAAAATCCTAAACCCTGAACCTGCAAAGGCTCCCTAAAGTCTAAAGCTCTTCTGGCCTTCTTCCGGCAGAGGAGAATGCAAGCTGCGTGGAGCAGGGCACACCTCATCCTCTGCAGTTCCCAGGCCGTTCAGTGGTATACGTTTTCAGTTTGGTTGTTTCTGGGTTCCTATCATATCCTACGCCCTAAAAACAGAACCCTAAATCCCAAGCCCGAAACCCCAAAGCCCACACCCTGAGTCCTAAATCCTAAACCCAAGAAAGCATCGACTTCCTTCCTGTGCTAAACAGCCCAGGCTCATCTCTGGCGCCGAGGATCCCTTCGAGGTCTTGCTGGGGACGGATTTCGGGGATTTAGGGTTTAGGCTTGGAGGTTTAGGATTTCGGGTTTGGGGTTTAGGGGTGCTTCGAAAGGGCCGTAGTGGTGCCTTTATAGGGTTTTTGTATCGCTCTACAGGATTATTGAGATGCTTCATTCTAAGAAGGGGGTTAGTTGTTTTGTTTGAAGGCTTTCTAGGGCTTCATATGGGTTTCGAGTGTCGGAGGCAGGCTTTTGGCGTTTATGGCTTAAGAGTCAGAGTTTTGGTGGAGTTTAGGATTCAGGAGTCAGGGTTTGACACGCTAATGCCAACCCTGAATAAACCCTAAACTGAACTCCAAAGCAAACTCCTGCACCGCCGCATCTGCTCTAGGTCACGGCCATGGGGCCAATGAAGAGCAAGCAGGAGCCAGGGGCGCCGATGAAGGAACTCAAGGTACTGCCGGGGGGTATTGAAAGGTCTTTCTTGCTCTATGATGTTGAGGTTTTATCAGGATGTACAGGGTTTGAAGATTGTCGGCGCTTACTGTTTGTGTCTATTCTTTTTGGTGGTTTTGTTCTTGACTTTTCGGGTTCTGTGGTGTTGTGGGTTCTGGGCGGGTCGAGTTTAAGGGATTGGAAGTGTTGGGCTGGTTAGAGTCCCGTTTAAGGGGGCAGATCCCTGTACGAGTTTTGGGCCAACAGACAAACCAAGGACCTGTAAGTTAAGGTAGCGCTAACATTCGGATGCCCATACAGTCTTCAAGAGACGTCGTATGGTCCTTCTGCCAGAGCCCAATACCTCGTTATGTGTACCTCAAGTCATAAAGGCCGCCTTAACCATTCCTTATTGACAGTGGTATTGGACTTTGCAGGCCCAGTTCCAAACCAAAAGCGAACTCTAATTCCTAAACTCTAAACCCCGGACTCTACATCCTAAACGAGCAGCTTAGGAACCGAAATCGAAATCTGCCCTTGCAATATGGCCAAAACCCTTTTGAATCTATCATGGCCCTAGCCTACTATGCCTTCTTGCCCATATTCATGCCTAACCCAAATGGAACCTCATACTCTGGCCACAGCTGCGATTCTTGCCCAACCCTTCTTTGGGAAGCCTTACAGCCCTGGTAGCCTCCGACAATTCAGCAGGTCGAACTAATTACGAAGAGTAGGGTTTAGGGTTTCGGGTTTAGGGTAGAGTCGCAAGATCATTACACCGTCATATACCCCCAAGCCCTATTCTACTTAGCTAGCCCCCTCATCAAGCCCTGACAGGGCCCCCTTTCTTTCGGAGCTTCCGTGTCTTCTTAGTAGCTGAGTGGATACACTTTACACTTTTTGGGATAATATTACCCACACTAGAACTAAAAGTGTACACTTTTGGGGGCCTCTGAACTCAGCAACTAAGTCTTGCCAGATTGTGAAGTTCAAGCTGCCGCCGCGAATGACGCAGCGAAAGCTGGAGAAACTTGAGCTGGAGGATGAGGCCATGAACCATTTTCAGCCTTCCCGAGACTTGTCTTTTTTGGGTTTCAGGGTTTCGGAAGTTTTCGAGTTTCAGGATTTTAGAAGTTTTCGATATCAGGGCTTCAGAAGTTTTCGGGTTTCAGGGTGTTAGGGTTTGATTTTCAGCCTTCCCGATACTTGAGGACCAGATTCCGGGGTGGGGTTTTGGCTGTGTTGGATTTCAGGGTTTGAGAGTTTATCGGATGTCAGTGGGTTTGAGGGTTTTGATCTTTAAGCCCTGGCTTCTTCCGAGACTGCTGTTCTGATTGCTGAAGTTGATACTCAGCTGCGATGTGTGTTGAGCACGCAGCATGACCGGAAACCAATGCTCACACCCAATCGATCCTCAGAAGCATTAATATAAAGGCCTCAATAATGAGAATAGGGTTTAGGGACCCTTTATAGTCTAACCATAATCAGGAACCCCAAGGAATAATATGAGCAATTATTTAGGCTTCTACATTCTGTTATGGCGAAGCCTCAATGCCTTGTCATTCTGAACCCGAAGGCCCGAACCCTAAAACACTCAGAGCTCTAAGCCCTAAGCCCCTACTTCCTGAAACGCTAAACCTAATTCCCAGCCCCAACCCCCAGCTGCCAAGGAGAGCTCGCGAGCTATGACCTGAACATGGTTGAGAACCCCGGCAAGTACTATAGACGCCTCAACAAAACAAATATTCTTCCTTAGGGCTTTTTATCAGAATTCTTTTGTACGTAATACTGGGGCCTTAATAGCTACCTATACTATTTTGGGGGTTCCTTATTAGGATTGTAGACCCCTATATTCTTCTTGCTTAGGGCTTTTGTATCAGACTTCCATTCTAAGTATATTCAGAACCCACTCCTTATCGGTCGGCCGGTGCAGGTTCCCCGCTGTACAGTTCCCGGGTCCTACAAGTAGAAAAGTTTTTGTTCGGGGTCTCTAATGTAGGGCTTCCTTATAATAATTATAGTATAAAATACTCCCAAACCCTGTTCTAATATTTGAAGGATCAGTAATCTAAGGGCCTGATTAGTGGCGGGTGGGGGGGGGGGGGGGGGGGGGGGAGGCTAGAACTACAGGGGGGAAAACGGAGGGTCACTACCGCCTGTTTTTCAGACCCCCACCCTTTACCCTCGGGTGGGACAGGGGGACAGCCGNGTTGGGGGGCGGGGGGGTGGGGGGGTAGTCTAGCAATACAGGGACGAAAACGGAGTGTCACTACCGATTGTTTGTCAGACCTCCACTCTATACGTTCGGTTGGTACAGAGCGAAGCCGTTTTGCTGGCTTTGGCCAACAGCGCCAGGAGTTGAAATCAGGAGACACACGTAGGCTGGATGCTGCTAAGGAAAGATAGGGCACAAGTGTGAGATTCAGACGTTCAGGCCATGCAGGATGGACTGTCAGGGTAATACCTAGAAAGGTCTTTGTTATAAACATACGGGCAATGCAACAAGGTACCTTATTACACAAAGCCAAGTCCATGTCATCTTCCGCTGCGGAGCTTAACAGGAACTGGATGCCATCGACACCGAACTACCGCCCTTACTGTGCCTTGGTTGGAGTTTCATGCGTAGTTATAAGTGGGGTCAGTAGGGTATAATTACAACCCCCTGTTAGGGGACTTCTGACTTATAACTCCCTTAAAACCCTATACCTAGATCCTTTTGAACCCTTAAAGGAATTCGTAAAGCTCAAACCCTAAAGCCTAAAGGCCTAAGCCCTAAAGCCCAAGCTCCTAAACCCCTAAGCCCTACACCCGGGCTTCAGCTATGGCTTCGACAAGTTTTCAGAGATTTGTTGTCGGTGCTTCGTTGTGCGAAGTGGTTGCAGCAGGCTTCCGCCTAAGCCTAAGTTTTAAACAAGTTGAATCAGTAAACCCTAGACTCGAGAAGGGTTTGGGGGTTGTGGTGCCGTGACTGTACTGGGGGGGGGGGGGGGGGGGGGGACCTTGTTTTTTTTTCGGGGAAAAGTTTCGGGTTTTGGGGGTGTAAGTTTTTTTGAAAAATTGGGTGATATAGCTCCCCCCCCAACCCCCTGAGGGGGCGNAGTTGTAACCTGAGACAGCAATAAGACTGATATAGTATAAAATAGAAACAGAACAAGATTATTGGTAGGGGGGGTGGGGGGGGTGTGTGGCGGGTGGTGAGGGGGGGGGGGGGGGGGGGCAGGGGACATCGTTTTCTGTTACGAGGAAAGTTTCAGAGTTTCAGGATGTAAGTCTTTTTGAAAAATTGAGTGATATAGCTCCGCCCCTAGAACCCTGATGGGCAGCTATTCGACTAGAGTGAGGCCTTAGGGCATATTGTTTCATGTCTACATAGCGACTCCTGGGGGACTTATACTATTTTGAGAGTTCCTTGTTATAATTATAGTACAATATACCCCAAAGCCCTATTCTAATTATTAAGGCCCCTACAGTAGTATTTTTCCCATGGTTCAGACCCCGAAGCTTGTCGAACCCTCGTAGAACCTTGACAATCCCTTCCCCCTTTTACTAAACTCCCCCCTAATGCTAAAAGCACATTGCCCTGAATCCACCCGAAATTAGCCTCCCCTTTAAAAGTGAATTTGAAAATCGCCACAATGCCTAAGCCCTAAACCCTAAGCCCTAAGCCCTAAACCCTAAAGCCCTAAAGCCCTAAAGCCCTAAACCCTTAACCCTTAACCCTTAACCCTTAACCCTTAAACCCTAAACCCTAAACCCTAAACCCTAAAACCCTAAACCTAAACCCAAAGCCGAACCCGAAAGAAGCCTCATTCAGACGGCAATGGTACACGTCAGCTCAGAGCCCAGGCGCTCTACGCGATCCGAAGCAGTGGGAGACTTTGGACGACTTGAAGAAGGACAGGGTAGCTAGCTTTTTAGGGTCTAGTGGTTCAGCGTTCAGAGTTTGGGGTTTAAGGTTTGGGGCTTCAGTGGTTGAGGGCCTAGGGCTTCAGGGGGTTGAGGGTTCAGGGCCGTGGGGTTCGGCGTTTCAGGGTTCAAGGTTTAGGGCTGGGCTTAACGTGTTCAAGTCAAAAGGTTTAGAAGTTAGGATGTGATCAGTGTTCTCTGAGCGTTCTATAAGTAAGGCTGCTAAGACTTCTATATGTTTCATGTTTTGAAGCCCGGGTATCTAATTTCTTGTGAGCTCATTTCGGGATGGGCTCAACCCGGCAGTTGGCCTTAGAAATCAGCGGTTGGAACATTCAACCCTAAGCCCTTACACCC
This sequence comes from Symbiodinium sp. clade A Y106, assembly GCA_003297005.1. NCBI lineage: Eukaryota > Dinophyceae > Suessiales > Symbiodiniaceae > Symbiodinium > Symbiodinium sp. clade A. The sequence continues at coordinate 75,586 of BGNK01002801.1, forward strand.
TAGGCCCTTCTAAATCACCGATTGGAACCCTTACAAAAAGAGAGTCATGAACCGTCTTCCAGCTCCCCCCCCCCTCCCAAAAGAATGAGGGTTTACCCTAAACCCTACATACGTGGGGTTACAAGAGGGGTAGCTAGAATTATAACCCATATTAGGGGACTTATAACTCCACTTATAACTACCCTAAAACCCTAATCCCTAAACCCTGTAGAACCCTAAAAGGAACCCTAAACCCCTATAGCCTTATAACCCCACGTATAACTACCCATGAACTTCCAAGTATCCGTTTAACGCCTAGGGCTGTCACTCTGATCTTCGTCTTGCCCAGGCATCCCAGGCAGGCCCAACACTGCTTTTTTTGTTAAACTGAACCTCAGTTCCTCAACCTAAAACCCAATTTAGGGTTTTAGGGTTTTAGGGTTTTAGGGTCTATTATTTTAGGGAGTTTAGGGTTTAGCCAAACCTCAGGCCAGGCCTTGCTTAAACCTGAATTCATGAGCCCTCAACTCACACATCCGAATTCCTGCTTTTCATAAGCCCATAAGCCCTTGTCGAGGAAGAGGAGTCTGACTGGGGTGTGGACAAGAGGAACCGGCGCCGCAGCTCAAGAACATGCGGGCCAAAGTCATTGGAATAGGGTTTGGGTGGTATTTCATAGCAGAAGTGCATGGGGACTACATGGGAAGACCTATTGCTGACTACTGTCCCCCAAGCGGTTAATCGGATCTCCCATTCATATGACTTGAGGGATATGGGAGTTTCAGAGCATAAGCAGCCTAGTTAGAGCATCAAAATCTTAGGGGCTGAGTAAGTAACCTTTAACCTTTTGGGCTTATATAATCCTACTATAATTCAGAAGGTTAACCTTTTTTGGGCTAGGGTACTCAGCCCCTTAGAAATGGTAGGATTCTGCACAATCGGATTTCAAGGACCCTCCAAAGGGAGTTCCTGAGCCCCGAGGTATATTGGAAGATCTGAGAGTGTCCGAACTGGCTTAATATAGAAGCCCAAATAACTTACCGATAAAATTCCTTAGGGTTCCTTATTATATGTATATTATAAGGTACCCGAAAAGCGTATTCTAACTATGAAGGCCCCTACATTAAGAGTACTTAATACCAAACGGGTGCCATGTGATAAAGCCTTCAGGGTCTTTGTGTACAGGGTTCTGGGGTTTAGAGTTTAGGGTTTCTGGGGTTTAGGATTTGTAAAGGTTTGGGGTTTAGGTTTTCGCGTTTAGGGCTTTAGGTTTAGATGTAGGATCTAGAGATATGGGGTTGATTAAGGTTAGGAGTACCTTATTGTGTAGAGGTGGAACAGAAACAGACCAATGCTTGCTTTGCGATCAGCTTCGAGCTGGTGGTTTAGGGTTTCGGGGTTTTAGGATTTAGGGTTTTAGGGTTACCCTAAACTCTAAACCCAAAACCGCTATGAACCATTTAAGCTCCAATAAACCCTGCGAGCCCCAGATAAACTAATAAGCCCTAAGCCGAGGCCTAAACCCGAAAAACCCGGGTTTAGGGTTTAGGGTTTGAGGTTTAACCCCATAAGCACTACTTGGAGGTTCAGCGCTAGTTATAAGTGGGGTTGTCTTTAGGGTAACTATCCAACCCATATTCAGGGACCTATAAAAGCAATTATAACTACCCATGAAGCTCCAAGTACGCTGAGGCTGGAGGAGCTGAACCTTCTTGGAACCCTTTTAAAGGACGCCTTTAAGGGAACCTTAGGCTAATATTCAGATTATTATGGCCCCCTACATTAAGCCCTACTTAGAGGATCATGGGACTTAGTAACTAGGGTTATAATTAAGGTAACTATACTTATAATTACTTATAACCCCACTTAGGGTACTTATAACCGTACTTACTAAGTCCCATGATCCNAGGATCATGGGACTTAGTAACTAGGGTTATAATTAAGGTAACTATACTTATAATTACTTATAACCCCACTTAGGGTACTTATAACCGTACTTACTAAGTCCCATGATCCTCCAAGTAAGCTGAGGCTCGAGGAGCTGAACCTGATGGAGAATTTCATGCGCACCAGCGAGGTTTCTTCCACGGAGCACCCCTGCTCCCTTGCTCGTCATAGCTTCGGGCTTGAGGGTTAGAGGGGTTAGGCTTTCGGGCATCCAGTTTAGGGTTTAAGGTTTAGGTGTTAGGGTTTCGGGTTTGGTGTTTGGGGTGTAGGGTTTGGTGTTTAGGGCTTGGGATTTGGAGTTTAGGGTTTAGAGATGGCACTAGTATGAGGAAGCTTCAAAGTTTGCTTAGCTCAAGTTAGGTCCTAGTAGTTCTTACTTGGAGGTTCATGGGTTTTTATAAGTGGGGTTATAAGTAGGGTAACTACAATTAAAATAGAATTATAACCCATATTACGAGACTTATAACCCCACTTATGACTACCCATGAACCTCCAAGTGGGGTACCAAGATGCGAACTTTCTCAATCGCACCGTTGGCTTTCAATCAGGGAATCTTGCGTCGCAGGCTTTTGTCGCCCGCTGCAGGGTATCCGGGTATCCTTTAGACTTTAGGGTTCAGGGCTTTAGGCTTGGGGCACAAGGATGCAAAAATGTCGGTAGTCCTTAAACATTCAAGCAGCAAAATTCACCAAAGCCCGAAACCCCAAAGCCTCAACTCTGAACCCCCTTCTACCCTGAACCCGTACAGAAACCCTGAAAGAACTAAAAAGCCCTGAACCCCAAACGCCCGAAACAGAACCCCATAAAATCCCCAAACCCCTAAACCCCCAAACCCGCAAACCCCCATAAAATCCCCAAACCCCCAAGCCCCCAAACCCCCATAACCCCAAAACTCTCAAAAAGCTAACTCGCCAAGAAGCTCTGAACTTGGCTCTGAAGCCACAGCCCTGAAACACCAAAGCCCTCTTGGAACCCGAAAAGAGCCCTTGCAGGCGGAACCCTAAACCCCAAAGCACCATAAACCCTAAAGCCTAAACCCCAAAGCACCATAAACCCTAAACCCTTACCACCAAACGCCCAAACCCTAAACCCTTAACCCTAAAGCATCCTAAATCCTAAACCTCTAAACCCTAAACCCCAAAGCATCCCCCTGAGGCTTTCACTACTTCCACGATCTCGCGGGTCTTGACAACGAGCTCTACAAGACCGACCCATGGCTGGGCTACACTACATTCGGCTTTTGGGTGTAGCGATTTTCCACAAATCGTCTGTTTATTAAATTCTCGTTGTTTTAGTTTTCGAACGCAAAAATACAGCGGACAGGTTATAGCCTTTAACAGTTGGTTTCCATACCAGGGGCTTCACTATATGTGCAACAGGAGCTGCCCCTTTTATCGAAGCCTACAAAGCTGGTCCCAGACCCTTATCGCTACACAGTATACTTTGGGTCATTCCCCCTCCCAGTAACTGTCCTTAAAGGGGCCTTATTATAACTCCTATTACCCATTGTGGTAACAGTTACTGTAAGGGGGAATGACCCAAGGTATACCATACTACAAACGTATACTATACTTGGAGGCCCTTTTGACTTAGTAAGTCTACTTAGTATCCCCTAGAAACCATATTATAATCCCCCATAACCCACCTTACTAACCCTACCCCTAAACCCTAAACCCTAAACCCTAAACCCTAAACCCTAAACTAACTAACCCTACTTACTAAGTCAAAAGGGCCTCCAAGTACTACAAACACACTGAGGAGCCCCCCCAGCCCTGCCCTAACTAGTAAGGCCCTTATACAAAACACTTAGAGTACCCCTTGTAGTATCCTTGATACGCTTGATGGACAAAATCCTGCATTACCCATTATAAGGAATATACCATAATTCCCATAGTTTAGGGTCCTTAGGGTCATGCAGGATTTTGTCCATCAACAGTAGAACCCTTTTAAAGGAAGCCGTTTAAGGAGCCCTATTCTAATTATAAGGCCCCTGCAGTAAGCTCTTGAATGGGGGAGCCCAGGTTTTCCAGAAGTCAAGGTAGACCTGTGGCCCAAAAGACCTACCTTGTTTAGGAACTCTATGGGAGTTTCCGAAAATTAGGGTATCGTATTTTGGGATCCTTATAATAATGATCCTACTATTTAGGGTAGTACATTAGGGTCCCCTATTTTCGGAAACTGCCATATATAGAAGCCATAAGAAGGAACCCTAAACAGGTATTCCTTATAACAAATCCTGTAAGGCCGCCCTAAGACCCTGAACCCAAACGCTAACCTTAAACCCTATTTTCCCTAAACCTCTAACCACTAAACCCTGAACCCATCCTAAACCCTAAACCCTTCATTTACTGTAGGGGCGTTAATAATTAGAATAGGGTTTTGGGGGTTCCCTATTAAAGTCATAGTATCATATCCCCCAACACACTATTCTCATTGTTAAGGCTCCTTCATTGACATGGGAGTCTCCGAAAATAGGGGACGCTAATGTAGTACCCTAAACAGTAGGAGCCATGTTCTTGTAAGGACCCCAAATTAAGGTGCCCCTTCTTTTCGGAAACTCTAAACCCTTATAGAGCCCATTTAACGGAAACCTTATATTATAGTACCCTTACAGGTAACCCTTTAAAGGAACCCTAAGGAACCCAATCTCTCCGGAAACTCTAAACCCTCATAGAGCCATTTTAAAGGAAACCTTATAGTACCCTTATCGCAACCCTTTAAAGGAACCCGAAGGAGCCCCTTTCTTCTCGGAAACTCCCACATGGAAGCCCAGGATTTCGACGTGTCCCGGCTCCTGAAGTTCGACGAGCTCCAGTCCCTTTGCTGCTTTTAGGAGGTCTGTTTGATTTAGGTTTTAGGGTTTGATTTAGGTTTTACGGTTTGATTTAGGTTTTAGGGTTTGATTTAGGTTTTAGGGTTTGATTTAGGTTTTAGGGTTTGATTTATCACCATAATAAAACTCCAGAGGATTAATAAAAATATTGCTTTTATTCTGGTTCTAAGGGCGCCTAAGGTCCTTTGCATCGCCGATGCGGAAGACGTCGACGAGAATCCGGGAATCACGGAGGGAGCTGCTGTGTTTTTGTTTGGTAAGAGTTTAGGGTTTAGGGTCTTTCTTGTCTTGTAACAGTTTAGGGCTTAGGGTTGAGGGTTTTTCTTGTTTTTGTAAGAGTTTAGGGATAAGGTTGAGGGAGAAGGCACACACCTGGGTTCTTGAAGTGTAATTCGACCGTTTTTGACACAGGGCCTTACACTGATTTAGGGGTTCTCGTTAAAAGACCTCAGCTTAAGTTACGGCAAACATGAAAGCATAGTAGCATTTACCGTATATCCCGATTATGGCAACCGAAATGAAGTTTCTGAACAAGAACCGAGGCAGAGAAAAAGGGAGGACAAGAAGTCGGAGAAGAGCAAGGCCAAGATGGACAACATGATGAACAAGGATGAAGGCCTGTCGTGTTCATACATGTCGTAGTGCGCCCTTTGCGAAACATCCTTAGACCCCTACTCATGCAAACATCTGCTAGAGTATGTAACTTCTGCTGTGAACCCTAAACCAGCGTAATGTTGTGACGACCCGTTGAAGAGCCAGTTTCTCTTAATGTAGGAACCTGATTAAGAAACCCTGGGCCAATAACCCCAAAATAGTAGGAGGCATATGAGGAACCTTAATAAAGGCCCAGGGTTTCTTAATCAGGTTCCTACATTACTAGAGTTAATCAGGTTCCTACATTACTAGAGAACGACATCCATCCCGGAGTAGGAGTCGCAGGTCAGGCTTTCTTGCTACAGAGTTGGGATTCGGGCTGTCGTTGAGGGATCCTTTAAGGGCACTATGGGGTTCTCTAACAGGGTCCCTTTAAGGGTGCCATAGGGCTCTATATTCGGGTCCCCTGTAAGGGTTGGCGCGTTTCGGGTTGGGGCATTAAGGTTTACAGTAGCGATATTGGGGCTGCCAGAGAATGAACAGCCTGTTTGTAAACCCTAAACCCTAAACCGACGAAGTCTGTCCGATGGGGTGCGGGTGCCGTGCCTGCTACCACTGCGCACAGCAAGGCAAGGCGACAACACTATCAGGTTGATTAGTGATTGCAGGATTTACTATCGATACTATACTATAATTATAATTTAGGGTATATTATACTATAACTATAGTAAGGAGCCCCCAAAATAGTATAGGTAGTTATTTAGGCCCCTATAGTGTACGAGCTTCTATCGGGGCCCACTCTTGATGATAGCATGCTCGCATGGCCACCTGGGCATCCCGAGGGTCTGTAGAAGAGGACGCAGAAGTAATTCCTAAACCCAAAACTCAACCCTAAACCCTCAATCCTAAACCCTAAACCCTAAACCCTCAACCCTCAACCCTAAACCCTAAACCCTAAACCCTAAACATCCTGAACCCCTGAAGCCTGGACCCTACACCCTGAGATGTCTGTGGCTGTGGCAGGCAGCCCGAGCCCGTCGCCGACACCTTCCGGCTACTTGGGCCTCGTACGAGACGATTGTGGGTGTAAGGATTAGTGGTTAAGCGTTTCGGGCTCAGGGTTTAAGGTCTCTGGTTGACATGTCCCACTGTGAACTTGCTACTTCCTGTTGCATCGACAGAGGTAGTAATATCGGGATCTGAGTACTTAGGAATGCCGATCCCGTCGAGTCCGTAGAGAATTCCACCTTAACTACCATAACCTACGTTTTTTTGTAGGTTCTCATTAGAAGCCCGGCTATAAGTAGGTTGAGGTAATTCCAATTTAGTTTCCACCACAAACCTCCATTATGGAATCGAGAACTCCCGTAAGCCGCATTCTGATTATCAGGACTCGTGTATTCGAAGTCTTGCGTTCTGCAAGATAGCGGACTAAGTGACAAGGAGCCTAGAGAAGAAGGGCTCCCGAATACCACAACTCTAGTTCCAACAACCTCGCATATAAGAGGCCCGAAACCCTGATCCCTACACCCCGAGACCCTTAACTTACCTTTGGTTAGTAGGGAATGGAGGAATGGGGTACAATTATAACTACTATTGCTACCAGTCTTCCATTCCCTACTAACCAAAGGTAGGTTAAATCCGAATCCAAACACAGGGAGTGCTTCGCCTGCTCCTGCGCCTTCGCCTCCAGGCGTTTCGGCCGAAGCAGGGTTCTCCATAGAGGAAGGAGTGGCAGCCCTCTTAAGGCTAACGGCCAAGGGTTTAGGGGTTTAGGGTTTAGGGGGGGTTGAGTTTTAGGGTTCAGGGACTTCACCCCCAAAGTCTAACCCCGAAATCCTACGCCCTAAGCTTCAACCTCTAAATTGCTTGAAACTGGAGCCTGGAGCCGCAGAGCAGCTTACGGTAGAGCACAGTGCTTACCTAAAGCGTGCTCTTTTTCAAGCAGCTTGCACTTTATGTGCGATCTCCTCAGTTTCTTTTCTCCCCGCGTTGGAAGCCTGAAGGATCATCCCACAGGGAAAGCAATGTCTTTTGTTCGTCTTATCATGCTGTCTGACATCTGCGTTGCATGCTGAGCGGTGTGCAGCGTGCCACAATGTCGTCGGAAGCCACGCGGTCCTGGTCGCATGATGCAAAAGTCAAACGCAGCATCCGAGTAAGCACTGAGCCTTACAAACACTGCACAAGCTCACACCCTATAAAATTCCATACAAGCCCTAAGACCTCGAACCCTATAAGCCCTCAACCCTAAGCCCGAAACGCAGCTACCACAGGACACGAAGAACAGAAAGGCACTCCCCAGCTCGCGTAACAGCGGGGTTTGGGGGAGTTTGAGGTTGATACAGAAGTGAAACGTGACGAATATTGTTCCTTAGGGTTCCTTACTATAGTTAGGGGATATTTCTAGTATGATAACCCCCAAAAGCCCTATTCTAATGATTAAGGCCGGGTCAAAACAGGCTGGGATCTCCTTCATGGTAAGCCCTTTGAGCCACAAGGCACCGAAGGCCCTAACCTCCTAGACTTAGAGTTTAGGGGTTTAGGGTTTAGGGTTTTAGGGGTTTAGGGTTTAGGTTTTAGGGGTTTAGGGTTTAGGGGTTTAGGGGTTTAGGGTTTAGGGGTTTTGGGTTTAGGGTTTTGGGTCTGCTAGACACTCTGAACCGAGCCCCACAACCCTCAAAAACTCTGAAGGCCAGCGCTGCCGCGCAGAGATCCCGGGAACCTTAAACCTCACAGTTCAAACCACAAGCCGTAAACCCCCAAACCGAAAAGCTTGCAACGAAAGAAATCCCTAAGCCCTAAACCCTAAACCCTATAAATAAGCCCTAAACGAAAGACATCCAAGCAGGTAAGGCCAAGAAGAAGGACAAGTGGGAAGCGAACGATGTCTACGAAGGCCAGTCGAGGAAGAGCGAGAGACAGGGGTCCCAAGGCTTCTTATCAGGGTTTAAGGTTTAAGGTTTAGGGTTTAGGGTTTAAGGTTTAGGGTTTAGGGTTTAAGGTTTAGGGTTTAGGGCTAAACCTTGGGTTTAGGGTTTAAGGTTTAGGGTTTAGAGTTTAAGGTTTAGGGTTTAGGGTCTCAAGGCTTCTTATCAAATTTAGGGTTTAAGGTTTAGGGTTTAGGGTTTAAGGTTTAGGGTTTAGGGTTTAGGGTTTAAGGTTTAGGGTTTAGGGTCCAAGGTTTAGGGTTTAGGGTTTAAGGTTTAGGGTTTAGATTTTAAGGTTTAGGGTTTGTTTAGGGTCTCAGGGCTTCTGATCAGGGTTTCTTTAGGGTACTTCGTCCAAGCAAGAAGATCTGATGTAGGATGCGGGTTTCGGTTTCGGGGGATTTGGGATTCGGCTGTAGGGTAGGGTTTATCACCTAAACCTAGAGCCCTAAACCCTAAACTCTAAACCCGAACTCGTCCCTTCCTTCCCTGTTGCAGGGGTAGACCAGGACATCGACACAGCAGATCAAGTCGAGACGTGGATGCATCCCTAAACCTCAGTCAGCCTTAGGGGTTTAGGGCTTAGGGCTTGGGGCCCTGAAAGCCCTGAGCACGACAAAAAATAGGGGCCCGAAGACATAGACTTCGGTTCCTCCATTTTTAGGGTTTATTGAGTGGTTCTAGAAGTCTCAGCTAGGGGCCTTAATGGTTCGAGTTTTTGGGAGTAGAACATACTACAAGAGTTTGGAGCTTGACCAGCGGCCTGGAATATCGAGTTTCAGAGGATCCGGGACCCTGCAGTAGTATATAGATCCGACATGAACCCACATAACAGAACACCAAGTAGGATGCTTAGCAGAACAAGCCCTCAAAGAAAGGGTGTCCCTGATTTATACAAACCCTACACTTATGAGACACAGTCCCTGCAACCATTGGGATGGTCTGAAGGACCCCTAAACCCTAAACCCTAAACCCTAAACCCTAAACCTCTAAACCCTAAACCCGAAACCTCTAAACCCTAAACCCTAAACCCCTAAACCCTAAACCCTGAACCCTACTGAAGGCATATTTCTGTGAGGTTTTGTCTCTTAGCCCTACACCCTAAACCAACCCGGGGCCTACCCACCCTAAGCCCCAAACCCTACTTGGAGGTTCGTTAGGGTAGTTCTAAGGGTTCCTTTAAGGGTCCCCTTAAAGGGATCTATAGGGATTCTAGAGAGATATAGGGTTTGGGGCTTGCTTGGAGGTTCAGGGGTAGTTATAAGTGGGGTCAGAAGTCCCCGAATATGGGTTATAACTATGGTTGCCCTACTCATAACCCTACTTAAAACACCAAACCCAGGAGAAGGGCGAGACGTGGGCAAAAGCATCCGGGAATGCCAACTCCTTCCTCTCGCATCCGGAGCCTCTTCGTTTAGGGCTTAGGGTTTGGGGTTTAGGGTTGGGTTTAGTACGGTTTGGCAACGGGCAGACAAGCCCGGTTTGCTTCTTCTAAGTGAGATTTTATTGAGGATTTGTATAAGGTGTAATTGCGGTTTCTGAGATTTGGGACTGAATATTTAGTCATCGTATCCGTACGGTCCTTAATGTACTTGGAGCATAGAAACAATCCAAAGCCCTTGTCTTATGTATTCAATCATCTCAGTGGGCTTGTCATATTACCTTCACATGCTACAGCCGACTTTCTGCAGTGTCTTAATACAAGTCTTGGAAAAGGCATGTAATGGACTACATTAGGGCAGCATAAGGTAGGGATACCGTAAGTGATGTTCCCTAAGTGACGTATGTTGGAAGATCTCACTGCTTCCGTTTTCGTTAAATACCTGAACCAGAAACACTTTACCCCTGTACAGTCAGTCCTGAACCAGAAAACTGCAATATAGAAGCCGGAATAGCTGCCAATATCGTTCCTTAGGGTTCCTTATTGTAACTATACTATAAAGGAGCCCGGCACCCTAGTGTAATTATTGAGGCCGCTGCATTCTCCCTGAACCCTTCGAGCCCGAAATCTTCCAACGCTGAACCCCGCCGCGCCCTCCACGCTAAACCCTGAGTTCCCAAACCGTAAACTTGACACCCTACCTTAGCCTACCGAACCCTACTTTTTTGTAGGTTCTTACTATGAACCCTAATATGGAGTTAACAGGGACCTAATCCTAAACCCTGGACCCAGACCCTAAACCCTAAACCAAACCCTCAACCGTAATCAGCAAGGAAAGACCGGATCCCCAGCTGTTCGGCACCGTCCCCGAAGCCATGGAGAAGTGTGCGGAAAGGCTCTAGCATCGTAGGGTAGGGAACAGGATTTTCGTGTGCGGCTTTTTAAGGGTTCCGGTTTAGGGCTTAAGGGTTCTAGAAAGGATCGTATGAGGGTTTTATAGGGTCTTTTGTGGTTTGCGCAGATGTGAGCAGCGCTTGAGGGTTTCGAAGTTGCAGGATTTCAGGCCTCAGGAAGGTATGCTTACCCTCAGCCCTAAACCCAGAACCCAACGCCTTTAGATGCTCTACAGAGGTTTCTGCATTAAAACTTGGGCGCAGGGACAGGATTTCGGGCGCTCGGGGCTTCGGTTTTTGGGTGCAGTGCGTATGGCCGTGTAGGATTTGGGGTTTAGGGTTTAGGGTGTAGGATTTGGGTGCAGGGTGCAGGGTTCAGGACTTAGGGCCTTAGGGTTTGGGGCTTCTCAAAACGTTGTGTTTGGGGTTTTTGCTGCAGGGTTGAGAGAGGAGGGCAATGTTAGAGCTGCAGAGGCATGAAAGGCGGTTCGGTTCATCGTCGCCCTTCTGTTTGCATGTGCTGCATATGCTGTGATTCAACAAGCTGCAGGGTGGTCTTTATCTTCGTCTATTTCAGCTTATTGCAAACAAGATGCCTGCTTCTTGGTGCAGGGTTTTGGCTTCAGATGGTGAAGTCGTCGTCGCAGTGTTTTCGTGCTTCAGCGTCAGGCTTTTTCACCACCCAGGCTGCGTACGGTGCACAGAATCTGCTCTGGCTGCCCTGCCCCAGCGTTGTCCGGTTCCCTTCCTTCTCCCTGCAAAGCCCAAATGACTTGCAAAGCTCTGCAGCGAAGCGCAGCATAATAAGCTTCAAGAGAGAAGCAACTCAAGCCCGCCAGTGGAAGCAGTGGTCAAGAAATGTGAGGGGCGCCGGACGCCCCAGCATGTGATTGCAAGAGTGCCCATGCCTGCATGATGACAGCCGCGCCACCAAATCATAAGTGTGTTGTGCATCTATGGCTGCATCATCACGTCTTCCATTCCAATATGGCGCCCGATTCAAACTGTGCCTACAGACACAACAGTCGCCCGACTCGCGGGCAATGAGTGGAGCGCACGCCGTGGCAAGCCCGCGTGCAATTGAGTTTTGGCGTGCTTTGGACCTGACGGTTGCCTCTACGTAGACGCTTGACGCAACTTGCGTCAAGCTTACTTAGAGATTCATGGGTAGTTATAAGTGGGGTCATAAGTGCCTTTATATGGGTCATAAGAAAAGTTACCCTACTTCTAACCCCACTTATAACTACCCCTGAACCTCCAAGTACAGCAATCTGTCAAGACAGACGAGCATGAAGTGATTGGCGCGCAGTAGGAGCCCAGCGACTCCTTAATAAGCCCATATTAGGGTTTCTTAAAAGGATTCTATGCCAGGGTTCGCCATAAGGGGTTACTATTAGGGATGTTATGGGGTTTCGTATAAAGGCCCGAATAAATGCCAACATTGTTCCTTAGGCCTCCTCAAGATGCCGAGAAGATACACAACACTCTACTCCAAGCATTCAGGCTCTTGTAATGAAACCTCATGGTTTATAAGTCTCATAGAAGGCTTTCAGGAACCTTTGCAGGAACCCCTAAAGAGACCTTTGTCAAATTTTGAAGGCCCTTCGACGCTGAGTCTCAGTCTCACTTCCATGATTGCTACAACCCCACCCCAGCGGATTCTGACACATGCGTTCTGTTCACGGGCCTAAAAAAACTGCAGTTTCAGACAAGCCCAGAAAGCCACGGAGGAAATACAAGAGTTGCTTTCTACAAGTACCTGATGGACAGCCCTGGAATCATAGCGTCTTCAACCTAGGAATATGCAAACACAGAGCCCTAAACCCTGAACCTAAATCTTACAGCCATAAGATCCTAAACCCTAAAGCTTTACAGCCTACGCCCTAAGTACGAACCCTGTGTTGCTGAGCCGGTAACCCTACGCCTTCCTTCCACCCTATAATGCCAGGGCCGACTGATTTTGTAGGCTCCTAGTGTAAAGCCTGAGCAAAGAGTTCATAAGGACCCCACTACAGGGTCCTAATATTTGCCAATACTATTTTTGGGGTTCCTCATTATAACTATAGTATAATATTAAGGCCCCTGTACTATACAAAAACCGACGATGAAAGCGATCCGGAGCCAAAAGGCCTGAAACCCCGAACCCAAAAGCCAGTACAGAACATACAGAACCCCAGTCCAATGAGAGTTAACGGGACATCGGAAGATATCATTACAGTTGAAATCCTTAACCTCAATTTTACCCCCACCAGAGAACTCGTAAAGGAGCCGTACTACCAATAGAAACCCTTAACCCCAAACCCTACTCCCCTCCGCTTCCCCGGCAGGCAGGAGATAAGAGCTCAAAAGTTGGCTGAGCAGGAGGTGAAGCATGAGGCCCCAGAGATCTTCACTGCCAGAGTAGGGGCGCTGTATGTAGGGTTGCTGTAGGGGGTCTAGAGGGGTGCCATAGGCGTTCTACAGGTGCTTCGCGTTTGGGCGTATTCCTTGAGGCTTCCATTAAGGCTTCTTTGACGGCTAAGGGTCCTCCCCAGATCCGATTTGTTTATAGGGTTTGTATCGGGGTTGGAGTACGTACAGTTGCGCTAGGGTTCTGGAAGGGTACCCCGACCCCGTCCTCCCTCCCCAGAACCCTAAACCCTTATCCCTAAACCCTAAACCCTAAACCCTTATCCCTAAACCCTGAGCCCTCAACCCGAAACCCTCTTCTACGCAGAGCCGGGTTCCCCTTGAGGGTTCCATTGGGGCTTCTGTGGAGGGTTCCGTGAGGGTTTAGGATGCAACCGGCTGTGAGGCCCCGGCGGAACTTGCGATGTACACTTTAGGGTCACAGTGCGGGTCCTCTACTTCGTTGAAGCCTCCCATGATTTCGGGAATCTTCTGTGCGTTGAGGTATACTGTAGAGCCCGGATTGATAGCAAAAGGCTGAGTCTGAGAAATATTCAGCAGAGAGGATGGAAATCCAGGTGTTTTGCGACGGTGTCATGGAGTGTGACATGATTGCTGGTCTGGAAGAGAGCTTGGGTGCCATCTTGGCCTCAGCCCCACGACCATTGCTCTCAGGCACGCTTCAAGGTCAGCGAAGTTGTGGTGCATGTGCAGCCGGAGAGCAGGCCGAACCGTGGCGGCGAGCCGAGGGCGACTGAACGGCTTTGAGGTGGTCGAGTCGTCCTCTGTGACATCGGACGAAGTGAATCAGACGTTCATAGCAATTGGCGGATCTGTTGTGTTGAAGCTTTTCCGAGCTGCTCTAACCAACCACTACAACCAACCTTAAACCCTAAACCCTCAGCCCTTAAACAGGGTCCGAGCAGAAAGGAACACCCTTAAGCTGCGCACTTCAAATCTGCGCACTTCAAATCTTCAATTCAAGCTTTAGCATAAGCTATGTATTATCGGGGCCTGAATTATCAGACTTTTGGGGTATGTTATACTATCCTTATTTTACCTCGAAGCCCCGGAAGCCATAAACAAGTCAACTGCTCAAACCCTAAGCCCACAACGATGAGGTCGGAATAATTAGAAAACAACTCCCCAAATAGTCTCCATATAAGTAGACTGCAACATATCCCAAACCTTATTCTAGTGGCAACCATATCCCAAACATCAGAACCCTAAGCCCTAAACTTTAACCCTTATTTCCCGAAACCCGGTAAACTCTAGTGAAGTCTACGAAACCCATGTCTAGTGACTGAAAGGCCGCTGGATGCACCGCGGTAAACTTTTTGAAAGCCCTTCAACACCCCTTCAGGGTTAAGGTGTGTTTAGGGTTCAGCATCATAAGCTATCAATGCCCTTCAGCATGGTACTGTAACCCTAAACCTTAATCCCTAACCCCTAACATCCCACAACCCTCACATACCAAAGCCCTAACCTCCCGCCCCCAAACCTTTGAATCCCTAAACAGAAAAATCCGTAACCCCTAAACCCTAATAAGCCCAAAGCCCTAAACCCAAAACTCCAAACCCCACAAAGCTACTAAGCCCTCAAATCCCTATACCGTAATCCTAACTCCTAAACTCTAGGCCCTAAGCCTGAGCAAGAACCAGAAGCCTTATGCGAAGCCTTACAGAACCCGTAAAGGAAACCCTTAAAGTAATGGAGGAACCCTTAAAGGAAGCCTGTAAAAGAGGTCAAGCAGAACTACTTGGATCTCACGACGACCGGGCTCCTCGCACTGCCAAAAAGAGGGCGCCGAAAACTGCGTGAGGGGTGTTCAAGGTTTAGGGCTTCGGGTTCCAGGCGTTTTGTTTATTGTAATTGGTAGGTCACGTTCTGGGCATTGAAGGTTAGGCCTTGGGGTGTTCATTGGGTTTGGGTCAGGGGCTTGGGTTTTGGGGCTTTGGGATGTTTGGATGTTTCAGGCTTTCGGGGGTTGAGGGGCTTTTAGCTGCTTAAAGTTACAAAAGCACCCTTGCATATAAACATGGTGTTCAAGTTTCTATAAGCAGTAGTAGCCTAAATGCTAAAGCTTAACCGAAGGCAAGATCCCTAACACGCAAATCTTGAACCTAAGCCCCGAGCCGCACCCTGGAAAGAAGCTTTATAGTAGAAGCCAGAAACCCCAAACTTTATATACACCCCTTATAGATCCCTTTTCTAGGAGCCCTTATGGATCCCTTTAAAGGAACCCCCTATAGTAGAAGCCAGAAAGTTGGAACATCATTCTCCTCATGCCCAAGGAAAATTATAAGGGATCCTAGCACGAATCCTCCTAAAGCCATGTTCCAAGTTTCTGGCTTCTACTGTAATCCCGAAGCCTGATATGCCAAACCCTGCAACAGTGAACCGAAACCCCAAGCCCTGAACCCTGAACCGACACCCGGAATCTGAAACCATGGCCCTGAACCGTAGGCATAAGCCAGAGATATGCTCCCTGAACGGCGATCCCTATCCAAGGATCTTCGCGACCGAGAAAAATAAACAAATATATATATATATATATATATATATATATATATGTGGCATGGACCTTTAGGGTCTATTTGGCAATCCTGGTCGGCTTTGTAAGTAAACTGCAACAACACCACGGCGACAAGGACGACGACGACTGCGTTTAGCACGACG